>CM045772.1:28705075-28949830 GCA_025200525.1 Camellia lanceoleosa | reverse complement strand
TGCTTACCCTAGCGAAGATGGGCATCGATTCGGTGCGAGCCACGAAGACACATCTTAAAGGCCTAGTAAAGGCAAGGTCATTTAAGGGACCTTGTAAACGAGGCGAGGACAAGGAAAGCAGTTGGGGTAAGACTACTAAGCCGCGGCAACTTCCTCCTCTAGCACCCCAACCCGCGGGTAGGCGGAGCTCGGTGATCAATGTGATTCATTGAAGGTCAATGAGAGCGAAATCGTGAGGAGACTCGAAAAGTAAAACACTTGCAGCGTGTGTGCGGGTCGAGGAAGAAAAAGACCTAGGGCGGATGAGTGCTAGGGACCATGGTGTCCTTTCTTGAAGGCGACCTAAAGATGGTGTAGCATCCTAGCGATGCCCTGGTAATATCCCTCCAGATTGGAGAATGCCAAGTGAAGTGCATCTTAATTGACTAAGGCAGCTCTTGTGACATAATGTATGTCAGGTGTTACAAGGAGCTTGGACTCTACCAAGATGATCTGGAACAATCCAATGGTTCAATGGTCGGATGGTCGGGTTCAATGGAACGCCGTCATGGGCCTTGAGAGCAGTTAGCCTGGAGGTGCAGGCTGACACCAAGAAGATAAAAACTGAGTTCACGATGGTGACACTCTCTCCCGTGCAATGCTATCTGGGAAGGTCATGGTATCAGATGAAACGTTCCTCAACATTGCACCGGTATTGCGATTTCCAACGAGCACGTAATTGAAGAGGTTAGAGGGGATCAAGTACAGGCAAAGAATTGCTCCATAGCAATGAAATCCTGCAACATCTGTGAAGCGAACCAGCAGATATTGAAGGCGAGGGCATGAAAGTCACGGAGGGCGTCGGTAAAGAGCCGGTAGAAGAGTGAGGAAGCCTGAAAAAAATCTTTGTCAGCAAGGATGAAGGCGCTTCTTCCTTCTCGGCTCGGGCTTGGCCAGGAAGAGGAAAAGAGCTAGAGGCGTTCTTGAGAGCAAACATTGAGGTGTTTGCACGACGCCGCATACAAGATGCAGCATTGACACAGGGTCACTTGCCATAAACTAAATGTAGATGGATTCGGCTAAACTGTCATCTAGCGAGCAAGAAGGCGGCGTTGATGCATGTCAAGGCGATGAAGGAGGTAGAAAAACTTCTAGAGGCTAAGGCCATTCGAGGGGTAATTTACCTGACATGGTTATCAAACACGGTAGTTGTGAAGAAGAAGAATGGTAAGTGGAGGGTCTGTATGGACTTCACCAGCCTGAATAAGGCTTGTCCCAAAAACAGTTTCCTACTACCCAAGATTGACCAATTGATGGATGCCACTTCAGGGCATGGAATGATGAACTTCCTGGATGCATACAGGGGGTACCATCAGATAGCTATGTACCCCCCAGATGAGGAGAAGACTGCATTCATCACCCCAAAAGGGCTATATTGCTACAGAGTGATGCCTTTTGGGTTGAAAAATACAGGAGCAACTTACCAGAGATTGGTGACCAAGATGTTCAGGCATCTAATAGGCAGAGTAGTGGAGGTATACATAGATGACATGGTTGTGAAGACCAAGGAACCTGAGGATCATCTGGCCGACCAAAAGGCAGTTTTTGACATCCTTAGAACATATCGGCTCTGACTCAATGCATCGAAGTGCGCATTTGGAGTTAGATGCAGTAAGTTCTTAGGATACTTGGTTACCGAAGGGGCATTGAGGCCACCGATCAAATCAAGGCCATTTAGAATTGGAAAGCCCAACATCGGCAAAGCAAATACAGATGTTGGTGGAAGGGCTACTACGAATAGGTTCATAAGCGAAGTTCTAACAAATGTAAACCTTTCTTTAGTTTAGTAAAGAAAGCCATGATTCTTATGGACGAAAGAATGCGAAGTCCTTGGATGACTTAAAGAAGTATTTGACTACAGCTCTAGTTCTCTTAAATCCAATACTAGGAGAGGAGTTATTCTTGTACTTGGCAGTTTCAAAATATGCAGTGAGTGCAGTAGTAATCTGAAAAGAAAATGGAGAGCAAAAGGCAATTTATTACGTGAGTAAGACCCTAGCAGATGCAGAGATCAGATATCTACCCTTGAAAAAGATAACACTGGCTTTAGTAATGGCTTCTAAGAAGCTGAATCATTACTTTCAAGCCCACAAAATTGTGGTGTTAACTGAGCATCCCTTGAAGTCCCTATTGCAGTAGGGAGATCTGACAGACAGAATAGCCAAATGGGCAGTGGTGTTGGGCCAATATGACATAGAATTCAGACCCGAACAACAATTAAAGGCCAAGTTTTGGCTGACTTCGTGGCCGAGTTCACACCAGCCGCCATCACACATTGAGCTCCGTTGAGCCGGGGTGAACAAGGAGAAACCCAGTTGGGGATAGCCAAACAGAGGAAAGAAGAGAAACTCAGGCCATGCAGTATTTACATCAGCGACTCCTTCCGGCTGCTTATTGATGGGAGTTTTGGGAGTTCAAACAGACAAGGAGCGGGGGCAGAAGTAGTACTAGTATCGCCAGATGGACAGGTACTGGAACAATCCATTCGTTTGGGGTGTAGAGGCTCAAACAATGAAGCAGTATGAAACAACGATAGCGAGGATTAAAATTTGGCGCGTAGTAATGGAAGCCGAGGTAATAGTCTTCTGTGACTCGGCTTATCGTCAACGAGCAATAAGCGTCTGTGACCCAAGATGAAAAGATGCCAGCCTATGTAAAGGAGGTGGGCAAATTAGTGGCCTGATTCCAGAATTGCCGACTACAACAGGTTAGCCGAGATGACAACAGCCATGCTGCTGCTCTGGCCAACCTAGCTAGTGCAATGAAACCTGGAGAGGCAAGGACGAAAATGGTGCATTACTTGCCGAGTCTAAGCATAGAACCACTGAACACAGAGCATGAAGTAATGTGTGTGGAGATGAGACCAAGCTGCATGGATGCAATAATAGCATTCTTAAAGAGAAAAGCGCGGATAATCATAAAGAAGCACACAAGATCGGTGAAGTCGGCAAGATTGATCTGACGAAGAACATCTCTACAAAAGGTCTTTTACTGGTCTCCTTTTGAGGTGTGTGCATCCTTCACAAGTTGAAGAGTTCTTATATGAGATACATAAAGGAAAATGTGGAAGCAATACTGGGGGCATGTCACTTGCTCAAAGGGCCATTACTCGAGTCTTGGTGGCCCTATATGCAAAAAAGATCTTTGAAGTCTATGTCAAAAATATAAGAAGTGTCAAGGTTTGCACCTTTGATACATCAACGATATGAGACTTAAACCGATGTCCACCCTTGGCCATTTCCCCAATGGGGCATGGATCATGTTGAACAATTGTCTCAAGTAACTGGACAAAGGAAGTACTTGCTAGTAGCAACAGATTACTTCACCAAGTGGGTTGAAGCTGAATCCCTTACAAAGATTCGGGACGTTGATGTCAAGAACTTCATATGGAAGAACATTATCACCAAATTTGGGATCTCAAGAGTAATAATTGCAGACAATGGTACACAATTTGACAGTAAGTTAATCAAGAGCTTCTATGCAAAGTACAAGATCAAGAATTATTATTCTACTCCAAACTTCCCTCAAAGCAATGGTCAAGCAAAAACATCCAATAAGGTCATCTTGGATGGACTCAAGAAGAGACTGGAAGCAGCTAAGAGAAAGTGGATGGATGAGTTGCCCAGTGTACTCTGGGCATATCAGACGATATCGAGAAGATCAACTGGGAAATCCTCATTTGCCATGGCATTTGGGACAGTGGGATTGATCCCATTAGAAGTCGGCATCGAGAATCGAGAACCTAGGGAGTGAAGAATGGGGCTAACGATGCACTCTTAGCCCGAGATCTGGACCTACTAGAGGAAAGAAGGGAGAAAGCAGCAATTCAGCTGGGGACATACCAGCAGCAGCTTGCCAAGGCTTACAACAGAAAGGTTAACCCACGAGAGTTCCAAGTTAGGGACCTCGTTCTAAGAAAAGTCGTCGGCAACAAGAAGGATCCCAGAGAGGGAAAGCTTGGCCCAAACTGGGAGGGACCTTATAGAATCATCTCGGTCCTGGACAATGGTGCATATCGGCTTGCAGACTGTGAAGACAAAGAATTGCCAAGAACTCTGGAATACTTGCAATCTGAAGTTTTTTTATCATTAGATTTTTTGTTTTTTAAGTTTCTTGCTATTAGCCGAAGTAATAATAAAGTCTTAACTTAATTTCTTCAACTTGTGTAGTCTGATTGACCAACCACTTGGCGATGTTTCTGATTGAAACATGACGAATAACTTAGACTTATTATATGGCAGAGTTTCTACTTGTATATAATAGAGTTGAGCTAAGTTCGCGATATTTCTTATTGAAACATGACGAATAATTTAGACTTATTATATGGCAGAGTTTCTACTTGCATATAATAGAGTTGAACTAAGTTGGCGATGTTTCTAATTGAAACATGAAGAATAACTTAGACTTATTATATGACAGAGTTTATACTTGCATATAATAGAGTTGAACTAAGTTGATGATGTTTCTGATTGAAACATGACAAATAACGTAGACTTATTATATGGCAGAGTTTCTACTTGAATGTAATAGAGTTGAACTAAGTTGGCAATGTTTCTGATTAAAACATGACAAATAACTTAGACTTATTTTATGATAGAGTTTCTACTTGCATATAATAGAGTTGAACTAAGTTGAATTAACCTGTTTTAGTCAGATTAACAGGGAGACCAAGGTTTACAACCTCGGCCAGCCTCTGTTTGAATCTGATCTCGGCGACAAGATCAATACCACATACTTAAATGAGAACCCAAGTGGAACTTAAGTTCACATTAAGGGGCAGAGAGTTGGAGAATGATGCTCGAGAGTTGGAATTTACAAGCTAAAATTGGTTTTAACACTTGTTAAAATTTATGAAAAATTTACAAGTTGAAGTTAAACTGAGGTCATGTTTAACACTTGTTGAAATTATATGAAAAATTTATAAGTTGAAGTGAATCCGAGGTTTTGTTAAAAGAAGAATGGTTTAAACACTTGTTGAAATTTTTAAGGTAAAAATTACAAGATAATCCAAGGTTGTATTGGTTCTGAAGCATTGATGAAAGCAGACTAAAGTCTTGGTCGTATTGAGCCAATGAATGATGACTTCGGTAATGAAGGACAAGGCAAGTTTAGCCGACGTGCTAAATGGAAGAAACGATATAGGTTTCATCACTTCAGGATGCCGAGGTAATAGAACCTAGGGGGCAGTTGTGGGGACACAATTTTTGAGTAACAACACGTGGCCGAGGTAGCTGAGAAGTGCCAGCCAAGGTGCCACGTGTCCTGGTCATGATGCCGAGATGATCTCGGATAGGCCGAGGTTATCTGTGAAGATACTGGAATCCGGGATAAGCGGATAAGGGACAATAAGCGAGGACTTCAATTTGGATAAAGATAAGACTCTTAAAGAGTTTATCCCAATCCTACTGGGAGTCCAAGATTAGTAGCAATCCAGAGACCATTAAAGTTAGGCTTCTATTGGGATTAGGTCAGTGTTGGCTATAAAAAAGAGGCACCTTCGTGGGTCTAAGGTACGCATTTTGTATTCTGAATAGTGAGTTAAGCACTTTTGTTATCTTTGAGAGATAACTGACTTGATCGTCGGAGTGTTCCCGGGTGGACGAATCACCGCCGGAATCTTTTCTTTTTGACAGGTCGTTCGAGCTTAATCTATTCTGTCCATGTTCTCCAGCTGAGTACCTGTTTGGCAGTGTGGTTGAAAATTGACACACACAACTAGTATTATGTCAATTGGGTACTATTAGATTTTATGAAAGAAATATTAAAAAAAAAATCGTGAAGTTTTAAGAAATAATCTAGTGTGGTAGGTAAAAAAAAAAGCTTAATCGGATAGAGAATAAATAATCTAGTGTGATGGATTATAATTTAGAGTATGTGATTGTATAACATATAATAAAATACCATGAACTAAATCGTTTGGCAAGTGACTATTTTAGCCAAAAAGTCAAAAAGTCACTAAAAAAATCAAAAAAGCCAATAACCTATAACAAAAAGTCAAAGATTCTCTTTTCTCTCTACTTTTTGCACAGCTTTTAAGTAAAAATCAAAAGTCATCCCAAACATACTAATTTTTTTTTAGCTCATATTTTAGCCAAATAGCCAAAAAGTTACTAAATTAGCCTGTTCCCAAACGAGGCCCAAGAATTTTCATGAAATTTTTCTTGATATTTCTTTTATGATACATAGCATTGCTCGTGTCAATTATTTAAACATTTCATTTAGTTAAAAATTATCACAATTTTAAGTATTTTAGGCACAAATACTTTTTTTCTTCTTCTTCTCTCTCTTCAATTGTTTACAATTCTTCATAAATATGTTATCCTAAGAGAGTGTGGAGATCAAATTCTTATTCGAAAAGTGTTTCCTGCTTAAGTATGCAATTGTTAATCCAATAATATTAGGAACATTAATTAATAAATATGCTAACTAAACACAATATTAAGTACATCTTATATTAAGTGGTGAAATCCACACACACTACAAGAAATTACACTTTTGCCAACCATTTTTGCTGACTAAAAAAAGTTTGGTCCCAAAAAAATGACATTTGTCGACTAAAAAAAAATTTCGTAGCTAAAAGTTCATATTGTTACCGACTAAAGTAATTTTGTTGCGAAAAAGTGATTTTTTGTGACCAATTTAAAATATTGGTCGCCAAAATATAGGTGGAAGAATGAAAAATTGGGCAGGAGAATATAATCTTTTAGCAACTAATACAATTTAGTCGTAGATATCAAAACGACGTCGTTTTGATATCTAAATGTACTGGCAAACAATGGCTGACCAAATCTAGTCGCCAAATAACAATGATATTTTTATGGTTACTCGTTGGCGACCAAACAATTTTGTCGGAAAATGTTAAGTTTTAGTGACTAAAAAAAATATTATTCGTCGTATATTCATTTTTTCTAACAAAAAAAAATTAGTCGCCAAATTAATACTTTTTGTGACTAATATTTTAGTCACCGTTGATTGAGATTTGGTTACCAAAAAATTTAGTCGTTATCTATTAAGATGTAGCGACAAAAATGAATTTAATCGCTAAAGGTGAAATTTTTTAAGAGGGAAATCACTTAATATTGGCCCCGCCTCTGTTCAACTTTGTTCAAATTTCTCACACAGATTCTTTTTTACCACCAAATCTCACTCCACCTCACTTCAATGCAAATCACTACCACCGGCGTAGACCGCCACCGCCACCGCCACTGCTGTCGATAATCCTCCTCCGTCCTCTACTGGTGCCTCTTTCTGTCTCTCTCTCTCTCTCTCTCTCTCTCTCTCCCTCCTAAACAACCACTATCGTTGATGATCCTCCTCCTTCTCATCCACTGGTGCCTCTGCCAAATCCGAGAAGATTGTCGAGATCTAAATCAGATTTGAGTCCTAGGTCGAGACCTGACCATCGTGAGTGATCCACACATATCCATCGCCGGCAGTGAAGACAAAGAGACCATGCCTAACGGTTAAGATCTAAATCAGATTTGATTTCATAATCTAAAAATCTCTTGGGCACTCACATCTCTGTGATTTCTGTTCCAATCACTACAAGAATTTTCACTTTTGGCGACTAAATTTTTACCCACCAAAAGTTAGTATTTAGTCGCGAAGGCTTTTAACAACAAAAATATTTGGTCGCAAAATTAGTCATGGATGAATTGTCGGGAAAGATCATTGGCAACTAAAATTATTTTAGTCGCCAAATGTACTACATTGCCGACTAAGTTTTTACTCACCAAAAGGTTTGAAATAAAATTAAATATCATATTTTCGGCAACTAATTTTTTTGTCGCTAAAAGTTCAGTTATTTTTAACGACTAGGCATTTAGTCACGGAAATGAGTTCTAGCTACTAAATATATTAGTGGCCATAAGTAAATAACAATGTTTTGGCTACTAAGATTTTAGTCATCTAAAGTCAATTTTTTTTTTTTTGCCTACTAAAGGTTTAGTTGACTAAAGCCTTATGTTTTTAGCTACTAAGATTTTAGTCGGCAAACATTTTGTGTTTTGGCTACTAAACATTTGGTCGCCTAAAGTCTCACATTTTTTTGCTACTAAAGTTTTAGTCGCCAAAAGTTTTTTTTATTTCTTCAGCTTATTTAGCTACGACATATTTTAGTCGCTATATGTTTAATTGTTTTTTGCTACAAAATATTTCAGTCGCCAAATGGTAGTGTTAATGATTTTCTATAAATAAATAAAAATGTAACTAGAGTTGCTGGTTTGTTACGGTTTGGGTTGGAAACAAAATACATATATAATTAATAACAATTTACGACTAAATACTTTAGTCGTTGATTACTTTTTTAATCCCTCAAAAATTTGAAATCTCCCTCCAAATATTTTAGTTTTTTGGCGACTAAAATATTCTCTTGTCGCTGAAAATATACTTTTGGCAACCAAACTTTTGGTCACCAAAAATAAAAAATAATTTTTTTCCTTTTCATTTGGCTACTAAACAATTTTAGTAGCTAAAACTAACTATACGACTACTAAAATATTCTTTTGTCATTGAAAATATACTTTTGGCGACCAAGCTTTTGGTCGCCGAAGATAAAAATAATTTTTTTCTTTTCATTCAGCAACTAAACAATTTTAGTAGCTAAAACTAACTATAAGGCTAGTAAAATATTCTTTTGTCGCTGAAAATATACTTTTGGCGACCAAAGTCGAAGATAAAAAATAATTTTTTTCTTTCATTCGGCTACTAAACAATTTTGGTAGTTAAAACTAACTATACGGCTACTAAAATATTCTTTTGTTGCTGAAAATATACTTTTGGTGACCAAAAAGATTAAAAAAAAAAAAAGTAATTTTTTTCTTTTCATTTGGCTACCAAACAATTTTGGTAGCCAAAACTAGCTATATGGCTACTAAAAAAATTTTTAGTCGCCAATTGTAATATTTTTAGCGACTAATTTTTTTTTAGTCGCCAATAATCAATATTCCCTGACTAAAAAAAATTAGTAGCTAAATATTTGACTTTTGCGGACTAATATTATTTTTAGTCACCAATTTCACAACTTTTGGCGACTAAATTTTTTTTAATTGCTAAAAAGTACATTTTGTTGTAGTGAATCCACACCTCTCTTTAAGATCTAAGTCAAATTCGATGGCGGCAAAGAAGGTTGGGATTCGGTAAGAAACTATACCATTGTAAAAAACACAGCACTTCGTTTTTCTTTGAAATTCTCACACCACTGTTTTTATCTGATTCTTATTCCTCCTTCAATTTTTCTCAAATCTGATTTTGCACTTTGCTTTTTCAGCTGATAAAACCACGATTTTGACAAAGAAGAACAAGTTAGTCTTCCTACTCTTTGTTTTCTTTCTTTTTTTCCCACTCTATTTATGTCGAATGTGCTCAATTGTTCAGTTTAATATTATAAATCTTTGGTAAAAAATAGCCTTTTTTCACTTTTTCACAATTTCATCCTTGTATTCTCTGCATCCTTCATTTTCAAGTCTAAAAATGGAGTCAACATATACCCTCTGGTTGGGAGGGTAGGTGATGAAAGTGAGTTGAGTTGCCAATTGGAAACAGCCCAAGAGTTAATTGAACTCGATTGTACAGTAGATTAGAAGAAGAATAGAGGTGCTTAATATATCATCATGATATAATCATGCAGTTTTATTGTCATGATTAATATATTATGGAACAAATTATAACAACCCTCATCTTGTCTTAGTCATATTTATGAACATTTATATGATTTTGCCTTGTTAAGTTTGTACATGCAGACTTAGACTTGTTTGCCTAGGTAAAGGTCCTTGTCTTGTCTTGATGCTATCATGTTTTGCCTAAGTGTTATATGCATGCTTTGTTCCTTGCTTGGTGTGTTAAGCCTAGGTCATCTATCCTTGCTGTCTCAAGCCTATTTCACACCTTTGAACCTCTTACCGTTGAGCGCCAACACCTAGGACCATCCCGGAACCACCTTGGTTGACCTTCACTGCCACCTAGGCATATTGGCCGAGATGTGCATCACCTAGGCCGAGGTGTGTATCATCTAGGCCGAGATATTAATCATCTAGGCGTCCTAGATCCTTGATCCTTGAACCTAACAACCTTTTATTCCGGGACTGGCATGACCTAGGTCGAGGTGTGGCACATCTAGGCCAAGGTGTGGCACACGTAGGTCAAGTGTTATCTTTCCTAGCCAAGATCATTGAAACCTTCTTGTCCGAAGCCTATGTCTTGATTCGAGACCCTGGCCTTGTCAGAACGCCCTTGTCACCTCACTTGTTATACACACTTTGTCATACTATTGTCTTGTCATTCTGGCACAATTTTAAGGAGATCGAACCAGACTTTGCCACGTGTCCCAGCAGAGGGTTAAGTCAGCTGGCAGTAGAGAAAACATATCATTACCATATCTTTGCCTTTGAAGAGAGAGAAGCTCTAGGAAGAGGAAGAAGGAGTTCTTAGAGTGAGAATAAATTTCCAAGCTTGATCCTTAGAGTTTGAACCGTTTGATTTGTATTTTAAGGTTAGATTCTTGATTTACTCTTGTTGTTTTTTACGTTGATATGATCACATTGCATGATCTAGCATGATTCATGAGCCATGCATTGATTTAAAGTTTGTTTTAGAGAGAGAAAGTGATGTTCTTGTGTTCTTAAAAGAAAATCATGTTTTGATCCGAAAGTTTATACCAAGTCTTATGTTTTTGTGTTTGTTTTCATGAAATCTTCAAGTATGGGTACCCAGGTCCATGTTTTTGAACTCATAACATGAAATCTCAAATTTTGAATAACAAGTTATGATTTTAGCATTCATGTTCTTCATATTTATGTTCTTCATGTTCTTCAAGAGGAAACCCAAATTTCTAGACTTTATTTGCCTAAGTGTGGTCACTGAGACCCACTCTTGCCTAGACCTCACACCTAGGCCAAGCATCGTATCTCACCTTGGCCTACCTTGCATGATCACTTGCACCTTAGCCTATCTTGTATGCGCACCTAGGCCGACCACTACACACCTAGGCCAACCACCACACACTTAGGCCGACTATGGTACACCCTTGCTGGCACCTTATAACATCTCGGTAGGCAGCCGCACACCTAGGCCTAGGAGACCGCACCTCGGCCAAAAGGTATGGGACATCGGCCAAGACTTCCTGAGTTCACCCAACTAGGCCATTTTAGCCTAGATTATCTATGTGCATCCATTCTGAGACTTGGTTGGTACCCAGCATGTTTTCTTTAGAAGAAAAACAATGTTTTGACTTCCAACACATGTTTTGCTTTGTTTTGACTTGATTTTGGAAAGAAATGCCGGGATCATTTTCATTCATGTAAAACTCGTTTTGAGAATGCATTGCGCAACCATCTTTGAGCATTCCTTCTTGTCTTCTTGAAATGCATTCAGTAGACTTTGCTATATGATTGTAGGTCTTGGATTCTTGCCTTAATCCCTACATCCGAAGAACTATTGTGAGTGGTATTTCTAATAAAGCTATGTTATAATATTTTGATAAAAGTTTTGCTTTGTTTTGTTTTGGAAAAGTATTTGATCAAGTATGAATGATTATCCATTAGCTTTTGTATCAAGTATTACCTTTGTTTTGATGACATTCTTGGAAAGTCCTTAGTGCTAGGGGACTATAATGCAACTAGTACCCTTGTTTGAGATATCTCCCTTGCCACTAACGGTCTTATGCGGGTGGGTTTGTCTAATCGATTCCTGGTCGATTATTCCCTTGTTTTGTCAGGAATGTCATCCCTTGTATTATGTTGATGCAAATAAGCATCCTTGAAGCTTTGAAAGACTTTGATAGATGAACTTGGTTCATCCCTTGATTTTGTACAAGTTATGATATGTATTGTTTTGATAAAGATCTCGGATATCATTCATTCAAACCTTTATTACTTATATCATTCACTGAGTATCCAAACTCACCATTTCCTTCATATATATGTAGGTGATGAGCAAGAAGGCAATGTCGCCTAAGTTTTGTTTGCAGCTTGTTTTGGATTCTCGCTTTGCTAACATCTTGAAGATTATGCTTCTTAGTTTTGATTCATGTCTTTTGCATATTTGACGAGAAGCCTCTTGATCAAGATGTAATATGTACTTTATTTTGTCTTCTATTCGAGGTGTAAAACCATGATTAAAATGTATGACATTTCATTAGATCTATGCACCGCTTTTATGGACTACTTAGATTTAAATTTATTACTTCTGCACATGTAAGCCCCATATGTATACTCTAATTGTGTGAAACTTTGTAAGTTGGCCTTTGGTAATCTCAAATTACTGGCCATCATGGCGCCATTCTACTAGGGGAGGAATGGGGTCGTGACACAAATGGTGTGAAGTGAGAAAAACAGTGGTCTTTTGACACTAAAAAAAATGTGAGAAAAAGACAAAAACGGGCCATTTGGAGATGAAAATTGGAAACAGCCCCCAAACAGCACCAAGATCATAGCAGTCACTTCGGCCTAGATTAAACAAACTTGTGAGAGCAAGCGGCGCGTTGATAGGACGCATGGTTAGAAATTTAGACAAAAACAAGTGTTGTAACCTATAAGTCATGGTAGTGAACTTGCTAGATCAAATATTCACTTATATATGCTGTCTAGTTATTGCAATATAAGGTATAAAATCCAAATGCAAGCATTGATTGATAACATTTATTTCAATTGTTAAAATTATTATATTGATAGAATTTAATTTGTAGGTCATACACTTATTGATCGTGGAATTTTTCTGAGTGTGGTGCATTGATATTGATAGAATTTTAATATTGATTGGATGTATATATATGAATGTTGTTTTATTTAAAAAATGGTGTTGATAGTCCTTTAATTTGTTCATATTATCTTTACTTTGCATGGACCATTTTCAATTTTTGTCCAATTTTACAATCCGAGTGATGTGCAAATATTTTCATAAAAAAATTACTTGACATTATTTTTATTTTTCTTTTTGTCTGAGATGAACTCGTGCAATTTGAATTGTATAGGACTAATTGGCACTAGTTACATTTTTTTAAGGATTATATATTTCTGGATAGATGTGCATGGAAAATATTTGGGTAAACTATTAGTTATATTTTTTGATAGATGCATATGGATAAAAATTGAAAACATAATAACAATTACTTATTATGTTTTAAATTTTTATACTAGATGGATGTGAATTGGATGATTATATAGATTACATGACCTATTTAATTGGACGATTATATAGTTTGGAATTATTTGCGGATGAAAACTATAATAGTTGATGATTTTAATTAGACAGGTTAATTTTTGGCTGATTTATGTATTTTGTTGAATGTTCATAATTCAGATGATTTTGTGGGTTCGAATGATTCTTGCAAATTACAAGTTATATTGAATGGTTTAGATGGATTATTATATATCATACAGGTCAAATGGAATTCTTTTTATATTTTATTTCTATTTTCATAAACAAAAAGAATTGAATTGAGAACCAAAATTTGGTTTGGTTTGGTTTTTCTCTTTTGGCGACCAAGTGATTAGTCGGTGTTTCACTATTCACATTTGGCGACCAAAATATTGGTAGGCGAAATGGTACATTTGGTGACTAAATAATTAGTCAGTAAAATTATTAATTTTGGCAACCAAAGTGTTTGATTGCGAATAGGTCTATTGCCGACTAAAGTTTTAGTCGCACAAACATTACTTTTGGCGACTAACACTTTTGGTTGGGGAATGTGACAATTGGCGACTAACATATTTAGTTGGGAAAATATCACTTTTGGCAACTAAAGTGTTTTAGCAACAAAATGGTTTAGTTGCGGTAATGTAACATTCAGCGACCAAAAATTTAGTCGGCAAATATAACTTTTTCCCGACTAAAAAAATTTTTAATCGCTAATTACTTTTCCCGAACCTCAATTGGAAACCAAAAAAATTAATCGCGGATAACATTTGGCGACTAAAAATGGACTATTGCCAACTAAATTTTTAGTTGGCAAAAGTGCGATTTCCTGTAGTGACATATCTTATGTCTTCTTAGTATATTTGTTAAAATATCAACTAGTATTTTAATATTACTCTTACAAATCACTTTTTGATTTCAATATATTCCAAATAATAGAATTATAAACCGAAATAATATTCCTATTCTTCTTCAAAAGAATTATCATTCAAAATGACTCTTGAATGCAACACGTCCAGTTTTGTTTTGTTTTGTTTTGTTTTTGTCCAACCAAAATTTACTCTCAAACAGGGCATAATGGTAATTTAATAAAATTTTGCAACTCTATACGGAATTGGTTCCTATATACAACCCTTTTATCTCACTAAACTCGCTTTCTCAATACACTCATCAATAAAAGTAAAAAAATTTAAAATTTCTTTGAACACCCCATACTACCAAATGAGCCCATATCCCTCCTACCTCCCATTGTTTATTTCTTTCTACATCTACCCCATATTTTGCTCTTTACACACATTTTTATTCATGTTTGCCCAATGGACATCGTCTTCTTCCTCTTCCCTTTAAGTGATTTTCTTTCCCTCTCTACTCAAGTCTGATTTTGTTCACACATTTTAAAATTATGTGAACAAAATACAAATTTTGATTTGTCCAAAATAATGGGGCAAACAATTTTGGATAGACAATATAATTTTTGTATATGGAACTCATTATTTTGAACGAATAAAAATTTGTGTTTGAAAGTGTATGAACAAATTCATTTTTCTCTCCACCATTTCCATCATCCATCATCCCCCTGCCCTTTGCCATTTCTTTGCCTTCCCCGTCCCTAGTATCCACAACTCTTCTACTATCGATTAAATGTGAAATTCTAATCTAATAATGTAATTCAACTAAGATTTAATTACAAACATTTCTTCTCAATTATCACTCATCAACTATTAAAAAATCATGCAAATGCTTTTTTTAATTAAGATGAAATTAATACAATATTACAATTGAGATGATTCAAATGTATAATTTTAAAATTGTGGAGTAAGGCAAACCCTAGGTAAAATTTGATCAATACTGAAGTAAACATACTCCACAATGATCTCATCAATGTAATCTCCCCATTATTAATTGCCACATTCTACATATCTTCACTACAAGAAAAAGCATTTTTGCTGACCACTTTTAGCTACCAAAACCAATTTAGTCGCCAAAAGTCACGGAATTGGCTACCAAAAATAATATTAGTCGGCAAAAGTCAACTTTTTAACTACTAATTTTTTTAGTAGGAATGTTGATTATTGGCTACTAAAAAAATTTAGTAGCTAAAGATATTACAATTGGCGACTAAAACAATTTTAGTAGCTAAACATATCACAATTGGCGACTAAATAAAATTTAGTAGCCGAGGTACCTTTAGCTCCTAAATTGTTTGGTAGCGAATGAAAATAAAAAATTAATTTTTAATCTTTCCCTAATCTTTCGACCAAACTTTTGGTCGCCAAATATCAAGTTTCGACAAAATTTCTTTTAGTCGTCAGATACCTACCTTTGGCTACTAAATTATTTGGTAGCGAATGAAAATAAGAAAATTAATTATTTTTATTTTTATTTTTATTAAGAGGTTGTACACCCACCATCCAAAAATATTAATATCTTATTTTTTTATTATCTCAAAATATTAATTTTTTAAAAATTAATTATTAAAATAATATGAATTTCTTATTTTGTCCTTTTTAAAATCCATTAATAATACAAAAGTACAATTATGACAATTGATATTTCTAAAAAAATATACTATCAAAAGGTAATTTTGAAAAATTAATTATTATTTCATCATATTTCAATAACACTAATAAATTAAGAATAAATCAAAATTCACAAATAAAAGACAAAATATTCCAATTATTTATCATTTTAATAAATTTTTCAATATTATTACCAGTACTAATAAAATAATCATTTCACAGACACAAAACATATATTTAAAAAGTTTTTAAAAAATTTCATTATCAAAACGAGGGCTAAGTGTGTAAAAAAAATTCACTCATGACTTATGAGTAAATTTATAAAATTTTAAAATATATTATTATATTTTTCAGTAAAAATAATATTAGGGCAAATATTTAAGATAATTTAATATTTTTATTTTATAATTTTATTACTTATATTTTTATTTAAATATAATTTTAATATATTTGTTACTTTAATTTAAATTTTTTTTGGTTACTTTTAATATATTTTTTACCGACTAAATTTTAGTCGGCGATTATAATTACAAAATTTAAAAATTGTGCTTCAGACTTCGGAGGAAAACTTCGAGGGGAAATTTCATTGGCGACTACAAAAATTGGTCGGGGAAGAAAGGTTTAAGATTTAAGATTTCAGATATCGTTTTTCTATGTCTCACTCTCTGACTCTCTCTCTCTCTCTCTCTCTCTCTCTCTCTTTCTCACTCTCTCATGCCTTTGCCCTCCTCCAGCTCTCTCTCTCTCTCGCCTTTGTCTCCATCGTCGTCGGGTACGACAGGTATGTCCTCTCTCTATTTTGCCCTCTCTCTATCTTTCAGTCTCTCTTCCCCTAATTTCAGCCTCTAGGGTTTTCGTCTTCCATTTGCAGCTCTGTTCTTGACACTGGCGAGCTCGGACGCCCCCTTTCTCAGAGGGGTCCAGTGGCGTATAGATTTGGGAATTTTGCCTTCTTTCTCCTCCATCGGTGATCTTTGCCGAGTCACCACAGATTCACGTCGGAGGTATAAATGGATGTTTTCTTGATTATATATATTGGGAATTCTATAAACATATATATATATGTCTTTGTAACTTGAAGGCATAATTTGTTGTTTTCTTGAAATTACTCTACGTAATCTTTTGTGTTTTGTAAATATATATATATATATATATATGTATGTATGTATATATAAAGCTATGATAGCAAAACAAAAATTCAAATGCTCTTGGTAAACACTAATTGATAGCACATTTTGGGGAAGAATTATGCATTGAGCTCATTGAGCTCATGTGATTGGAACACTCTTCATTGCTCTATGGAGATGCAAACTGTGCTCTTTATTTTTATTATAGTTTCAGATGCTATCCTCTGATTGTATTTTGGAGCAGGGGGTCTTCCTCAAATGTTCTCGCTAACGAACTCTAGTGAGCTACATCTTTTTCAAAGCAATCTTTGAGATTGAAGATTAGTATAGTTGGTCTCCATGCTTTTATTCTAGGTTCTACATCTCATGTTATTATGCAAGTAATCAGAGGATATATTGCTCAATTGTACCCATTCAAATGTTTTGTGGAGGGCATCTTTTTGGCTACAAAGACTTAATAATGTGGCACCAAGATTTATAGTATTATTGCTTTTTATATATACAATTGAGTGGTCTAACTTTTTTTCTTCTAACATTGGACTTGAATTGCAGGAGTTGTTAACTACATGGGGTCCTGAGTTCTCTGAGGCAGAGCGAAATAGCAGTATCAAAATGCGTAGGCGATGTAAGTTCTCATAAAATTGATCTGAGCCCAATATGATGGTAGTGTCATGCATCTAAGCTTCGTGAATTTCGTCGTGTAGTTAAATCGATAAATGTGCTCATTACATTTTGAAGATTTAGCCATTAATTTTGTCCCATATATGTTGTTCTTTCATTTTCTTACTCTTGATTAGTGGGTCTAAGAATAGGACCCGAACCCTATAACCTTTTTTTTATGCCATGGAAGCGCTTCTATCATGTGCTATGGCAGTGTTTGCTTCATTTTATCTGCCTGCTCACTTTCATATTTGATTATTAGATGGAAATTCACAAAATTTAGGAAGAGATGGAAAACTAAATTTAAAAAAAACAAAATGAAATAGCATGGCTGAAGAAAAGAAAATAGTATCTGGTATTGAATGCTTTTATTTAGTATTCATGCTCGTAAAATTTTGGATACGATGTCTTGTACTTAATTGTATGCCTACTTCATCAAGTTAAGTTTGCAATAACACTGTGTTCTGGGTTTCTAAGCCTTTTGTGGAAGTTTTCCTATCTATTGTCTATTGTCACATGTCATTGAGTTTTATTTGGTTGTGTTATACCATTGCGCTTTGGTATTTGACAGGAGGCTTTGGTATTTTAGAACTGCCCTTTTTCTTGTTATCATGTTCTTCATTTTTCTCTTCCACATTGGGGAAATTTAACCTCTAATTTTGTAGTGTTGAAGTATAATGAAGCTCGAGCATCAAACTTGCACTCTTGAAGGTTTGAAATTTCAAAGTTGATAGCCGCCATTCTTGTATTATTATTGACTCAACCCAATCCACACACCTTTAGGAGTGAATCCATTAGCAAAATTCTTTAATAAAATTCTAATCAGGAAACTCCCTCATGAACAGAGAAAAAGTATTTTTACCTATATATGAAAATAAAGGAGATATTTGAAATTGCAACAATTATTAAATTGTGGGAAAGAGTGATTGAGCATTGCTTAAGGGTTACAATGACACTGTTAGTGAATTAGTTTCGATTTATACTTGATAGATCAATTAAACAATATAAACAATATATCCTCAGAATAGGATGGAGAATTCTTTGCATTTCTTGTTAATTGGTTACTTTATTGACATCATTTTTCATATTTTCATTGTTACCACCAAGTGATAATCTGGTTGAACAACAGAATAAAGTAGTGTGAATTGTAGCTTACATATTCTTCATGTAGAAAATGCTACATTGTGAAGCTTCTTTATGATGTCAAATTCTAATGGTCGTAGAAAACAAATTGCATCTAGATACCTACAGTGCTATATATAGGTTGGTGAAGTAAGTTCGAAAAATTGAGTTCTATAGATACCTTTTATTTTTTTGAGAAATGAGTTATAATTGATAATGTAAATAGAGTCTTAATGTTGCATTAATCTTCTTGGAAAAATTATGATGGCACAAAACATTTTCATTAATTTCTCTCCCGAGCAAGCAGTGTAGTAGTAAGAATTTGATGCTCAGGTTTATTTTTCACAACATATACTCAACTGTTAGAGTGAGTGTTTTTTTTGTACTGTGCTATTTTATCTTTTGCTGTCTCAGATATACAATGAACAAATCGGAGAATTAATTGATCCAACCCAACGAAACCTAGAGGTGGGTATTACTCTATCTCTCTCTCTCTTCAATACCTTTTTGGATTACTTTTATATGTGCTTAATGGTGGTTAAACTGCTGCAGATAAGGGATGATACCAAACATGGATTTTATGTTGAGAATTTGGCCGAGGAATATGTGACCTGTTATGAGGGCATAACCCAAATATTAATTAAGGTAGCAAATAACAAGGCATTCAAGTTTTGTTCTTTTTTCCATGAGCATGTTTCTTGTTGTTTATTGAATTAGTGCTACAGATTGCTACTTGTTGATACTTCATGGGTAAAAAAATAGTGTGATAATATCATTAGTTGCATCATGTTGTAATGAAAAAATAGTGTGATAATATCATTAGTTGCATCTAGATTAGGTGCATTTAAACATATAAGAAAAATTTGATTAAAATATGAAAAAAAATTCCACCAAAGATTAAAAAATACGAAAAACAAAATTTCGTAAACAAATTTCAAATTTTATTTTTCGGTGGTGGTGGTGGTGGTGGTGGTGGTTCACAATTCTTAAATTTTTAACTTGTGGGGAACATTAGAGTCCAGGAATGAAAATTTATGAGTTGCTGTTAATGATCAATTTGTGGTGTTTCTTATCCTTTTGGTATTCTTTACAGGCACGAAGCTGAGCTTGCTGCAGCGGCTAGCCAGCCCCTTCCTGATGATGATGACGATGCATTTGACTAATGCTCATGGCTTTGGCTTTTTGCTATCATTTTTCGTGCTCCTTTAGTTAATATGAGCAATGCAAAAAAAAAAATTCAACGCTATCGAAGGATTTGTGTATGAGAGGTGAATGTATCGCAGAGAAGAGACCATTTTAGTTATTCTTTAGCCATTGTTTCAAGTCTAGTTGTGGTTGTGCTTTGTGGTAGAATTCTTTAGGCTGCCATATGGATGTTTTGAGTCACTTCAAGTGTTTGCTTCAAGATTTTAAATTATGTATGGATTTAAATTATTGACGTTGGATTAGACTTGGACTGTATGGAATTTGTAATATATATAGAATTGGACGTTGAAGATTACTTTTTTGGATGCTTGGAATTGAAATGTGTGCACGTTGTTGAATGCTTTAATGGTTGGTAATATATTTTAGTGTTGATGGATTTATATTGTTTTATACAGGGTACTGGTTGTAATATAAATGAATACAGGTTGTTTACAATTTTTTTTTTTTTTTTAAAAAACAAAAAAAAAATTATTTGGCCACCAAATGTTTTGGTAGCCAAATAGGTAATCAAAAGTTTTGGCTACTAATAATTTAGTAGCAAAAACATAATTCAAAACGTTTTTGCCACCAAATAATTAGTAGCTAAAAGATTTGAGAATGAGAGAAAGAAACTATTGGCGACTAATACTTTAGTGGCCAAAACATACCTTTTGCCGACTAAACTAAGATTAGTAGCCAAATGTGTACTTTCGGCGACCAATTATTTAGTAGCTAAAAGTGATACCTTCCCCGACCATAACAAGTTAGTAGCCAAAAAGCCTCATTCGGCGACTAATACTTTAGTGGCGGAAATATACCTTTTGCCGACTAAACTAAGATTAGTAGCCAAATGTGTACACTTTCGGCGACCAATCAAATTTTAGTCGCCAATACTATCGCCGACAGGGTAAAGGCGATGAGCTTAGCGACGAAAAATTTTGGTCGCTAAATCGTTTCGGCGACTAAATAAGTGACTTTTGGCGACCAATATTTTGGTAGCCAAAAGTGACATTTCTTGTAGTGGCTTTGTGCTTTCTTTTTTTTTTTTTTTCAAAATTAGAACTCTTTATCATAGTTCTCAGTTACACTACATTAGATTGTTTACATTTACTTTTCAACAACTGTTTTTATTTAAAGAAAAGCAAGAAAATGTAAAATTCTGACATCTTAGAAAGACCTCCTCATTGTCAGAAGATTCAACAGTTTAATATTTTCTTCTCTTTTTTTTTTCTTATTATTATTCTAAACATATAAATAGAGATTTAATGAATTTGTTAATGTTTCAAGGGAAATGCAGGTGGAGAGGAATGAGGAGTAATTGTCGACCTAGAAAGTTTTCTGAAGGTGAATAATCTAAATTTTTTTACTCTGAGACTAAAAATAATTATTTTTTTATATCACAAATATCCATAAACAATTATATTGCCTGAGTGAAATTCTCATAGTTTAGGGGGCTAGATATAATTTCTTAGACTTTAAAATGGCCACAAAAAAAAAATAAATAAATGGATAATCTCACGTGGCATTCCAACTACAAAGGAAAATCATACAACTTCTGTCCTCGGCAAATAACATGATTTTCATTTAGAGAAAATTGTTGTGAAGTCATAGATAAGGTGGATATAAGGTATTAAGTTTAGTGTATATTTTTATTAATGAGAGATTTATTATTTATGAAATAGTTTAGTGAAAAGTCATTAAGTTTAATGGATATTTTTTATTAATGAAAGATCTATAATTTGTAAAATAGTATGGTGAGAAGTCTTTTTTGTTGATTTTGAAAGATATTTTTGTTTTTAATTTTACCTCTTAAGTTATCTATTGATTTTTTATTTTTTTTTTATTTTTTTATTTTTTTTTTTTGTATATTTAGACTTTTCGTTGACTATCTGTTTAAATTTATATCTATCTGTTCAAATTATTTTCTATTTGTTCAAATTTTTTGTCTATGTGTTCAAATGATTTTCTACCTATTATTTTCTTTTTGTCTATCTGTTCAAATATTTTTTATCTGTTGAATTTTTTTAACTTATTTTTTTTATCTACTTAAATTCACACCATTTTTCAAGTTTTCTCTCTCTATTTGTTCCCCTCTCCATTTCTCTTTTCTCTCTTTATCTGTTCAAAATTTTCTTTTCTCTCCCCTACAATATATTTCATCATCATAATCATCATCAACAACAACTCTGTAGAATTAGCTGTTCAATTTTTTCAACAATGATATGAGATGTGACGAGAAAAAAAATGATCTGAGGTCCAACAATCTAAAACAATTACGATGCAACAATAACAGATCTATTTCAATGCTACTACAAATCTATTTCATCATCAACAACATCCATCATCAACATATTGCACATAGTTAACCAATGGTCTACACTTAATCTATCTGTTCAAAAATGATCTATTTAACAAATAAAAAATGATTTGTTCATCAATTATCAGAGATCTATTTTTTTAACTATCTATCTGTGTGAGCAGTGTACATATATAGTTATTGCAATCTGTTTCTTCATCATCATTAACAATAACAACAATACATATTCGAATGGGGCAAATCGAAGAGGTAGAGTGGGGCCTGGGGTGGGGGAAGATGGTTAATTTTGTAAAAGTAATGATATTAATAAAATAAAAAAAAGGGAGATTGATTAATAAGTCCCATATTTTAGACTTGTAATCCAATAATCTCATATTTTTTTTTCTTGTGATCCATTTAGTCCTTTTGGATGTGTAATGACTCATTTGTCCGCCACATTAGAGTGTTACATTTGAGAAAAGTACACAAATTTTTTTTTTAGTGTCACATCATATCTGTCACGTTAGAGTGTCACATTTTACACTAAAGAATTTTTAATTTTTTTAGAGTATCACATCATACCTGCCACGTTGGAGTGTCACATGTCATGTTTGGAAAAAGTACACTAAGGAGTTTTTAATTTTGTTTAGAGTGTCACATCATACATGCCACGTTGTCACGTTTGAGAAAAGCATACTAAGGAGTTTTTATTTTTTTTGAAGTGTCACATTATACCCGCAACGTTGTTGCATTAGAGAAAAGTACACTAAAAAGTTTTTATTTTTTTTTGAGTAAAAGTTTTGGAATGTCACATCATACCCGTCACATTGTCACATTTAGAAAAAGTACACTAAGAAATTTTTAATTTTTTTGGAGTGTCACATTAATACATGCCACATTAGAGTATTATATCATAACTGTCACATTAATAAAAGAGTATAGCTGTCCACCAAATCACTACCAAAATAAAAAATAGGACCACACAGAAAGAAAATCTCCACTAATAGGACTTAACAAATCAATAGAAAAAAATTGAAACTAAGTAGAGTACTTGTTTGTGAGATGAGATTTATTGGTAAACATCCCTAAAAAAAGAGAGGAGATAATAGAATATATTATAAATAGTGATTTATATCTAATAAGAGTTGGACAAATAATTTAAGATGATAAATAAGAGGAGTGATAGAGACCCCCTCCAATCACCACCCCCACCACTCTCACACACATGTGGCAGGTGGTGATTGGAGGTTGGAGAAAAAAAAAAATCCCAACCAATAAGAGAGAGAGAGGGGGTCAAAGAGGGTGGGAAAAAAAGGGGGTCTTAGACATTTTTGGATAAATAAAGGACTTCCTACCTATTCATGCACTGAACTGAACAGTGTTGTTTGGTCCATGGGGCTACCTTGGATCCCATTTCAATGATCCAAATCATTTAGTTGTAGGGTCATTCGTATTTATCATCCACACACAAAAATTAGATCGATTTATTTTTAAAAATACACTTGTCGTTCATGTTTTAAAAATAAATCGAATTGACAATTTTTTGTGTAGATGATATACAAGAAGAATTTTACAAAATGAACAATTTAGATTATCAAAATAAGATTCTTGATGAGCCCTCTAGACCTCGACAGGACCCCCACTCCATGATTGGAGGGGAGCCATGTCCATAAATAAATGAGTGAAAAATAATGTTAAACATATATAGTGCACAAATTTTGATTCTTGCAAAGAAATGAGGTCTATTGTAATAGCTGGGTCAATACACTTGTAAGCACGGAACTCACTGATTTTAACAAATTATACGTTGTGTCTTTTTCACACTAAACAAAATCATTTTCACATTTCACAAGACCACAATGACACTCCAACCTACAATGCAAGAAAATGCCAACATGAATGCGTAGAATACAATGAAATTTGCTTTGTTATAACCATATGTACTACTCAACCCCTTTCATTACTTACAAAGCACACACTCCACAGGGTTCAAAACCCATCTCTAAAATCCACAAGACTTGCACAAAACAAAATTAAACAAACCTCTCACCATTCTCTCTCTCTCTCTCTCTCTCTCTCTCTCTCTCAAAAACATGAATGAAGAACCTTCAAACCAAAGAGTTCTTCCAACGGACATCCCGGCTGAGAAACAATCCTGTGCAGCTCAGGCCCACCCATCATCGGCCTACGTGGTGAGCCCGGTATGGAGGGTGAGCCCAAAGAACAATGGAAGCACCCTATTTGACTCGTTCGAGCTCCAAGCAGTGACAAAGCAGCTTAATAGAGCCCTTCAAGGCCCGAATTCGAATCATCCATTGTCACCCTATTCATATTACTTGAGGTCCCCTTTTTACCGCCAACGTTTAGGCAACATTTACAGAGAGAATGCAAAGACTCCTAAGAGAATCGCGTCTCGGCGAGTGGACAGAACAAGGGTTGATGCCAAGGCAGGTGGAAAGGATACCGGCGGAGGTAGAGGACACTTTGTGATACGGTTGTGGAAGAAGGTCAAATGCAGGCTTTTGTGGAACAAGCAATAATTTCTGACACAGAACCAATTACAAAAAATATATATAATTGATTTTGTGTCAGAAAATTATTTGGTGGAACAAGTATAGGCAATAGAGAAGACTAGTGTGATGTGTCTTATGTTTTACAAAATGATTTGTGTACAAAGTGGTCTGCAATAACTTGTGTACATATATGATGTAGTGTGTGATTTTAGTGGCAATGTCTGCTATAATTGGAATTTCAAGTTATTTCAATTTAGAAAAAATTCTAAGAACACAATAATTGTAGATGCAAAACAACCCAGAATGAATCCAAAGTAGACAAATTTCTGTAAGGTAAATTTTGTCACTGTACCCCATGTACCCATGGGAATCACAGGTGTGGAGTTGTTGTGACTAGGGTCATGCAAAATACCATCTAATTTATTAAAATTGTCTAATCCACTAGCTAATTGCGGTTTGAAATTTATAATTCACCTTCGAAATCGTCCCACCTCGTCATTGTTAATACACATAATTTTTTTTAACTTCCAATAAAATGTCAAAGTAGAAATTAGTGTGAGTCAGATCTGCGATATGAAATTTTGTGCAACTTAGTGTTATATATCTAAAATATTATGTAAAATCAATTAGTATTATATATATGAAAAATATTATACAAATGGTTGATAATTGTTTAAGGTCATTCTTCAATCAACTAAGTTCAAACTGTATTTTGGTTATGGATAACAAATTCGTCAATCCACCAGACACGGTTTAGTTTTAATTTTAGCTTTAAACCACACCAAATCGCACTGCACATGCCTTAGTCGTGAGGCTGCGACTTGAAGCACTATGCATACCTTCAGTCGTGAAGCTGGGACTTGAAGGCTTGGACCAGGGCCGGCCCTAGTCTAAGGCCAGTAAGGCCTGTGCCTTAGGCCCTAAAATTTTGGCCCTAAAATAGGGTCCCTAATTTAATAAAATGTTATAGGCTCAATGTTATTTTTTTTTTTTTTAGGACGAATTTAAAGGGTCCCAAAATATTTTATCGGGCCCATGTATGATTTAATCCATATTTATTTATAAGTGTAGTTTGGCCCATATTTATTAAGATGAAAATATATACCAAAAAAAAAAAAGTATTTGAGCCCAAGAAGAACAATACATACAATATATGGACTAATTGCTCTGTTCACAATACTTTCAATTCAATCTCTCTCTCTCTCTCTCTCTCTCTCTCTCTCTCTCATACGAAGTGATAAAGAAAAAGGAAGCATGAGCATAAAGCAACGCAGCACAACACTGAGCGAGCAACTTTCTCTCTCTTTCTCTCTCACACACTCCTCCGGCGACTCACTCTCTCTCAGACACACTCTCTTTCTCATAGTAAGTCCTCTCTCTCACTATCAAATTTTATTAAATAAAGTTGTCCTAATTTTTTTCTACATTCTTTCTTTATCAGTTAGTGGAATAATAAATTTGCCCTATTTTTTTTTTTTTACCTTCTTTATCTATTAGATTTTAGTGGAATAAATAATTTTACCCTAATTTTTTTTACCTAAGTCTTTATCAGTTTTAATTGAATAATTTTTTCCTAATTTTTTTGCCTTAATTTTGTTTCATTAAATTGTTTTGTTTATAATTTTAATGATTATATGTACAAGTAAATTTTTTTGTAGCTATAAACAAATAAAAAAATTGTTATAACTTATCGTTTTATCCATGAATTTTTTTTTTCAATGCAAGGCCCTAAATCTCAAGGCCGGCCCTGGCTTGGATTGGTCTCACATATGTGAATATTTTGTGTTTCAAATTTTGTGTTCCTGCTATTGCAATTAAGAATCGTTTGGCATAGCAAGTTTTGGGGCTAAAAGGTTATTTTAGTCATAAAATGACAAAATATGTTAAAAAATTAATAAGACAAAATATCATATCCAAACCATGTGTAACAACCCGACCCATGATTAATTGTTAAATCATGATTAAGGATGCTTAATGAGTAACCAAGATGAAATTCTGAATTAATTGCTTGTGTGTGACATTATTTGAGTTTATATCTGTTTATCGTAGAAAGATTTATTTCTGTTTGTGTTTCTGTTCTATTTTACGAATTGAAGGCCTAATCGGCATCCGATCACGAAATTGACTTGATTTCTGTGTTAGTTAGAATTTTTAGAATTTTATGGTAGGTTTAATTAAAATTCGTTTCGGAATGAATTAAATTAGAATAATTATGCTCATTGATTAGTTGAAGTACAAAATTAATTAAGTCAACTTAATTAGGCCTATATAAGGCTCATGTATATTCTAGACTACATTTTGCACTCTCATTCTTTCTTCTTGAAGTATCAAACGTGAGAGTGAGAGAGGAAGATTAAGTGTTGGGCTTGGAAATCTAAGGAGAGGAAGAAAATTGTAGAGAATTTAAGATGTTGACCTAAGTGACTCAACCATTTAAACATCTAAGACATAGGGATGGCAATTTGAAATCGGCCCGACGGGGATCCCCGATCCCGACCCCGATTTAAGCGGGTTTTCCCTGAAAAATACCCCCGTGGGGACGGGGACGGTATTTAAAATTTAATCCCCGAATAGATTCGGGCCGGGGACGGGGATCAATGTTCAAGCCCTGCCCGAGCCCCGCCCCGGTTCCCCCCGAATGATTTATATATTATATTATATATTATATATCTACTCTCATATATTATATTATATATCTACTCTCTCATATATTATATTATATATGTACTTATCTTTGACTCTCTCTCTCTCAGTCATGTCTTTTTTTTGATTCATTCATCTACTCTACTCTCCCTCATCTACTCTCTCTCAGTCACAAACACTCTCCCTCACTCACGTCTCTCATCTCCCCCATCTACTCTCTCTCAGTCACAAACAGAGCTTCATTCGCGTGAGAGAGAGAGAGAAGAAAGTGATCCTCGCCGTCGATCTCCTCCGTCGAGAGAAGAGCTGCTTCGCCGCCGTCCTCCGCCGATCTGATCTGATCTCCTTCGCCGCCGTCCTCCACTGATCTCCTTCGCCGCCGTCCTTCGCCGATCTCACAGTGCCGCTCCTCCATCTCTCTTTCTCTGTGTTATATATACATATATATATATATATGTATTAGATCAGATCTATATATATATATTAAATTGATTTGTGTGTTGTTCATATTTTTTTTGAACACTTGTTGATGTTGTTGATGATATTGATGTTGAGGATGTTGTTGCAGCTCAGATCTCTCTTTACTGATTTTTTTTTTTTTTTTTTTCTATTCGGGGGATTATCGGGGTCGGGGAAACCCGATCCCCGTTAGGGGGCGGGGACGGGGGCAGTGATGGGCTCCCCGTCGGGGTCGGGACCGGGGACGGGGGGAATTGCCACCATCGGGGATCGGGGACGGGGAGGGTGATCCCCGGCCCCGCCCCGCCCCGTTGCCATTCCTACTAAGACATAATTAAGCTTCTATGGTAAGAATTTCTACCTCCTAGTTTGTAATTTAGTTGGTTGTTACAAGAAATCAAGTGTGATAGGTGAATTACCATGAGAATTGAGCTTCAATAGAATTCCATGCATGCATGCATATATCATAGCAATTTGAGTTTGAATTTCACACAAGTCTCATATGCATGTGTCTATCTTGACCTTATTTTGAGAATTCATCACATTTCTTACTATTTGACCCTAATTGATCATATTTTGGAAAGTTTAAGTTCATGTCAATTCATGCATATCATGTTTACATCATATTTAAATTTTGAGCAATTGGCAAGCTTTTAGACCTTGATTTGGTGAAATGGTTTTGAATTCATAATGTTTGACAAGTTTAGACGTGTTTTCTCAAGCTTTTGGCTCAAAAGAACATGATTTGTGGCTTTGAAATTGAATTGTGAATTGGGAAGAGCAATCTGAGAATTCCAGATTCTGCTTCTCCGCTCGAGCGACCTCAAGTTGGCTCGAGCGTAAAATGCATGCTCCTAGAAATTTACCATTTTTGTAGACCTCTCGAGCAATAATAGTTGCGCTCGAGTGAAGACCTCAGTCTCATGCTCGAGCGTGCGTCGAGCGAAAAAATTAAGCAACTAGTACTTTTGCAAAGTTTCTAGATCGTTCGAGCGAAGGAAGTTATGCTCGAGCGACCACTCATATGTTTGGACATTCGCTCGAGCAAAGGAAGTTGCACTCGAGCGACCACTCATATGTTTGGACGTCCGCTCGCGCGAAGGAAGTTACGCTCGAGCGAGACCCCTGTTTTCAACATATTTGCCTAAGTGTTGAATAGCATGTTTTGGTATTCTCATTGCATCTTAGACATTTCTAAGCCCTAATTAAGACATAATAATGATGACAAGAAGTAGAAACACACCATAATAAGAAAAAATTCAGTTAATGATTCCAGGTGTGTAATTCAGTACATATTCGTTATGTATCTATGTAGGTCACGCGTCACAAGTTACCTAATTTATTTGCTCTGTTGTTTGCTTTGGAGTCATCTATAAATAATAACTTAGTAAAGCTATGTTCAACTTTATTTGTTTTCTGTATATGGAATAAGATCTGTTTTATGAAATGTTATGCTATGTACAATGCATGATTGTCCAGTTTCTAACAAGCACTCATGGTAATAATTTCGTGGTTCAAGTATATGATCTGGTCTTGGTATTAGAGGTTCCTTTGTGGAACTGGCAAGTATGTGATCTGTTTCCAGTACTGGAGGTTCCTTTGTGAAACTAGCAAGCATGTTATCTGTTCCCGATACCAGAGGTTCCTTTATGGAACTGACAAGTATGACCATTAATGCTCTGAATTCAATTTGTTACCGTTAATAGATGTACCATATATAAACAAGCATGAATTCTGATTTCTGTATATGATTCAAATAAGAAGATGAATACGAATCTGTTTCTAATTTCTGAAATCATTTATCTAACCCTTTACTTTGTTATTATTCACTAGGCTTCCGCTTACTATTTATATTATGTATGTAGGTGAGCAGGCGTGTGACCAAGTCTAAGCTGTTGCTTGGAGAGTTTTGGAGTCAGCCAGCCACTGTGCCTCCTAGGGAGGTTCCCGTTTATAGAAGTCAAGTTTTGTGGATCATGCTAAACGCTTACATTTAGTTTTGTTTTTGTTTATCCGTACACTGGGCTAAATCCCTTTTTATAATACTTGTACAGTGTTGCATGTCTTATGTAGACATGATGTCATATATGTATATACTTTATACAAAGTTGTAAATTATCTATGTCATGTATATCAACACAGCTCAATGGACAACGTATATTTCATATATTTGCTTCTGTAGCTCCTAATTATATGTTATTTTATTCAGAGGCCTTGGGTAATCCAAAGATTACTGGCCGGTTACGACGCTAAATCAAAAGGGACGGGTTTAGGTCGTGACACCATGTGTTTGGTTTCAGCTTTCTGAATTCAGTTTTTTAAAAATTGAGTTTTTTTTCTTTTTCTTTTTAGTGATTATTTTTAAAATTTTAAGCAATTTTTTTACTTTTTTAAATACACATTACTTAGATGTATCTAAATAGTAAATATTTGTGAAAAAATATTTTAAAAAATTAATAAATATACAAAAATATGAAAAACGTACTGAATTTTTATAATTTTTTTTTTTGTATTTATGGTATTTAGTATTTTTTTAAATATTTTTTTCACAAATATTATACTTTGTAAATATATTTATGTTAGGTCTGTCTAAAAATTTTAAAAATTACTTAAATTATTAAAAAAAATTCAGTGAAAATAAAAAATACGAAAAAAGTAAAATTTTTTAAAAACTGAAACCAAACAGAGTGGTCATTTTATTTTTTCTAATCCCAAACTAATCCAAAGTTTGTATGGTTTTTTATTTTTGGTCTAACTGTTATGTAACACTGGAACACAGAATTAAACCGTGGTTCGGATTGAACCGAGGGGCATGTCAAAGTCAAAGCAACGTTGCACCATATATGAAAGTTGCAAAAGCAAGTAGGGAGTCGTTGCTTCTTTGGTTTGGTTTTAGTTTTGGTTTTCAGGTTTTTAGAAAGTTTTATTTTTTTATTTTTTGTATTTTTTATTTTTAATGAATTTTTAAAAATATTTTAAGTAATTTTTTTAATTTTTAGACACACCTAATATAAATATACTTAAAAAATATAATATTTGTGAAAAAAATCTTTAAAAAATTTATTAAATACCAAAAATACAAGAGAGAGAGAGAGAGAGAGAGAGAGAGAGAGAGAGAGAGAAAATTCAGTACATTTTTTTGTACTTTTGTTTGTTTATTAATTTTTTAAAATATTTTACTATTTAAATACATCTAAGTAATATGTATCTAAAAAAATAAAAAAATTACTTAAAATTTAAAAATATTCACTAAAAATAAAAATAAAAATATAAAAAATAAAATACTCACCTTTAAAAAAATTAAAACCAAGCACACTAATCCGTTTGGCAAGTTAGTTTCGGGCTATTTTAACCATAACAAACAAAACATCACATCCAATTCATAATTATTACACTCTTCTCTCACAAAAAAAGTCAAAAAAGTCAAAAAAATCAAAAAGTCCTTCTCAAACCAAGCTTTTTAGCCCAGGTTAAAATAGCTAAAAAAATTTAAAAAGCCAAAAAACCAACCCACTCCCCAAACGGAGGCTAAATATTCTTCCGATGAATGTCTCCGAAGACCTTTCCATGTCTTGGTGGGTGGCCTTTCCATGTCATGGCTACCAGTTTAGGCCAAGGGATTCTGTCTCCAAAATTCATGTCTTGTTCTTAGAATTATTTTAAAAAGTAATTATTTTAGTTGATTTTTTAATTTTTTATGAAAAGAGTGTAGAAAAGTAAAAAAAAAAAATTTAAAAAGAAAATTTGACTTTTTAATAATAATTTTTTGACTTTTTGAGATTGTTAAACAACCCTTAATTGAGAATATAAAAAGATAATCTTCATTTGGTCCAATTGGACCATCTTATTGAGCTTTCGTAGACTTATCATGAAAGAGCAATGCTTGATAGCCCGAACATAAGGTTAGCTCAAATGGCTCGAATTTTATCTTGTTGGTTGTCCGACTAGTCATCCGACGAGAAGATTGATAGCCGCGATCAACAAAGGCAACAACCATAGTAGACAATCTTTCACCAAGTCTTCTAGGCGGACGTCCGACTAGTCATCCAGGCGTATGACCGGCCAACACCCATTCGGGCCATTCGAACCCCTCCAATTTGAGCTACCACGCTTATTCCATCATAAAAATATATAACTCCACACACTAATTTCTCCATGTACACATCTCCTATCAAGGCACACTCTTAATAAATTTGCAATTGCCATAGCAGTAGTAACAATGGTGATTAAAGATTAAAGAAATAGAGTTTAAAAATTAGGACCATGTTCGGTTTTAATTTTCAAAAACTTATTTCAATTTTCTTTTTCAAAGTACTAAAAGTAGTTTTGTGAAAAAAATGAAAAAATCAAAAGCCCTTAATCATTTTTATATATTTTGTTGTTAACTATATTTTTTTTTTTTTCAAAAAAAATTCCTAGAATGAAAATAAACATGGCCTAAGGTTTTGGATGAAGAACATAAGGATATTTTGATAATTTTATTTTAAAATAAAAATGTAATAAAAAAATTCTGCGTAGATCATGAATTTGTAAAAAAATAAATAAATAAAAGATGAGATAGACCAAAAAAAAAGAAGAAAAAAATAGCTACTAAATTTATTTCTTTCACTTCTCTTTTATTTGTCCTTTTCTCCTAATAAATTCAAGATTCAAACATAAGGCAAATACATATAGATTTTGAAAGCGACGGGTTGAGCCGTGAAGATCCTGGCTTGCTGGAAACCTTCACCTTCAGGTTGGTCAAAGGCAATATAGGGCGGTGATAAATGAGTTATATAACAAACCAAACCCATCAAATTGTTCATTTGATGCGAACTCAAAAAATAAATAAATAAATAAAATAAAAACCCCTCTTAATTTTGCTATTAATCAAGACTCATATACACAAGGTTGAACTTGCAGCGTTGAGTTTAGTTTCAAAAGATGTCACACACGAAATAGAGAGACCAATGATGATATACATTGTACAAAGAGCCAAGAAAGCAAAAAAACTCGCCAAAAAACAGCTGCAGCTCAACCCCTGAATGGTATCTAGTCTCAGCACGGTAGGCTGACTCTAGGACAGCCTCAGCGCCATTTCTTGAAGAAGAGCTCGTTTCTGTGATGCGTTAATCACACGATTTGTTTCAGCATTCTCAAGAACATCAGTAATAATGGCTGCGGCATGACCAAGAGGTTCCTCTGTTGCTCTCTTCAACATGAAGGCCTGTGCAGCAAGTGCAAAAGCAAAACACTGATTGTCACATGATCCAAATCATTGACTGTTTTTTGTCAGCACACACATATGTTATGTCCAAAAGAGTAATGGGCCTGGATAGCAACTGTTAAATGTCATATTGTCATATGGTTGTCCGATTCGTGCTAGATTCATAATTCAATAAGAGTTTCAACCAAAATGATTCGAATCATGCTGTTGAATCAGAAATAGAAATATATTTTCTCTTACAAAATATATCCGAAAGAAAAAAGATCAAAGTCGGTTCCATTTTAGATATGGATGGAAGTGTTCGCAATGACTGAAATATGTTGGTTAGGGAAATAAGGACACCACTGAAGGTGTGAGATTACAGTAGAAGAATGGTGTAAAAAATTTTGCCGACCTCATTATTTTACCTATTTCTTCATTCAGACACTAGCAACCTTCAAGAGCTAGATTTATGATTTTCAGGGTCAAAAGATATGAACTCAAATCTTCAGTATGAAAGGTGCTAAGCCACTATGCGATATTTGAAGAAAAACTCAAAAACAATATGGTAGACAATAGTCAACAGCTTCCCTTGCTGGCTCATCATTAGACCAACAAATTCAGGAGTCCAAAAAAGCTCTATGTCAGATGTCAAACATATGTGGTTGCACTTTCCATGGATATATGTATATATTTTATTATAATGTGATTTCTGAATTTTATCATGATTAGGGTTGTGAATGAGCCCAGCTGTTCATGAACAAACTCGGCTCGGCTCGTTAAGGGCTCGGCTCAATTCGTTAAGTAAACAAGCCGAGCTAAAGCTCGCATAAGCTCGGCCCGTTTATCTTTATTTAAATTATATAATAAATATATTATTTATATATTAAATAATATATAAATATATTTAAATAATAGTATAAATACATTATTTATATATTAAATAATATAAATAATATTTAAAAAAATTATGGAGCTGAGCCGAGACAAGCCAAACTCGAGTTTCATTAATATTAACGAGCCAAGCTGAGCTCGAGCTTAATAAATGAACTCAATAAGTAAAAGAGCCAAGCTCGAGCTCAACAAAGCTCGGCTCGGTTTGTTTGCAGCCCTAATCATGATTCATGACCCAGACATGGAAAAGTAGTGAGACGTCAATAACAGAAAGTACTACATGCATTGCTAAAGAGCCACTATATAGTGCAATATTCATGACAAACCATGTCTTTGATTGTCAACAGGAAAAAAAATAAAACGCAAAACTAAAGATAAAAATAATTAAACATGCCGGAATACAGTACATCAATCATTCAAAGATGTGCATTTGTTTGTTTTTAAGGTTTAATAATGAAAAGACTAAATTCATTTTTCAAAAACTAGTTGCCATTACACTTCACTGAATACTCCTAATGTGGGCAGCAACTGCAACAGTGGTGAGAGATCAATTATAGTAATATACAATAAGAATGATTTCCAGAGTAGCCAGCTAGATTTAACAGTGGCTGCTAACGACACCCTATGTAAGTCCTTTGAGGGCCCAACAGTATAATATAGAAAAAGAGAGGGTGTGGAAGGTATTTAATTCCTACCATTTTGTCACGGTTTCTTTTTACTAGTACCAGAATCATTGGTCAACATGAAACCAGAAATGAAGCACAATAGTAAATTGGTTTCTCAGACCCACAAGATACTAGAAACTCACTGATATGAATGATTTCAACCACATATTGTGGCATGTTATTATTTTTAATAATACTTGATGAATTTCATGACACGTACCACAGGAAGAGGGTTTTGACCATCATCTGATAAATAGTAGTGCCTTACTGGCTTGCATTCTGTATTTGAGAGAGAGAGAGAGAGAGAGAGAGAGAGAGAGAACCTGGCCATGATGAGAGATGGCCAACGTACATGGCTGCTGAAGCCAAGGTTCTCCGTCTATTTGAACAGGCAATGCAGCAAAAAGCTGAATCTTAATTGATTGCCCTTGGGCGAGCCTTCGAGCACGAGAAAGCCCAACCTGTTACACACAAAACAGCAGTTCAGAGAAGGGCAAAGAAGCTTTAGTTGAAATGAACCCTGCAAACTCATATTAACATATGGTTCCAAGTCTGAGTTGAGACAAGTAACTACTATCTCTACCAACATCAAAGTTCTATCGAATAAAGATATCTTGAAGGTAGGTAGGTTGTTTGAAACAAAGATAAACTAAAACATTATTTCTCCTCTATGCACCACACATCCAATCACAAGTTTAGTAATATGCCAAACAAAAATGTACCAAGGTTTGACTGTATGCCTTGTACGCTTTTGAACCTTTTCTCAAAGTTTGTAGATAGGCTGATTCGCAGAAGTGTGAGCTAAATAAGAAGTAACACTTACTATTGGAGCACTATGGGAAAGAGTTCCCACTTCAACAACAAAGATTTAGGGAGGAAACACATTAAGGATACAAACAAAAAACAGTAGCTGGAGATGTAACTATTTACCAAAATAAATAAAAAATTAAAAATTAAACTGGAGATACAACTTACCTGAAGCTTTCCAAGATGCCAAGTCCCTGATATGCTCACAACCTCCAGTATCTTATCATGCATGGACTGAGGATCAAAATTATCATAAGTTTCATCCTCGTTCTGCCACAAATCTACACCACCCATATAGCTTCCAATATTAACAACAAGAACGCCTTCTGCATCCTGCAAAGTTTAAGAACAATATTCTATACTGTAAAACCAGATTGGTTAAAAATCTATTAGCTGCTACAACTTCAAGCATGATGAACATTCCAAAACTGGGAACAAGTCAGTGCTGAAATAAATGTAGTGATAAACTTCAAAAAGAAGAAAATATGGAAGCCAGAAACAGGAAGCCTAATTATGCACACACAAAATGTATAAGATATGGAAACAATAAATAATTTGAAAACAGGTGGCACAGAGTATCATTTTGGAACTTCGGGTTAAATTTCAAGATTCAGTACCTGCAGATGTATTCTTAAATATTTGATAACCAATTCATTCAATCATGTTTAGAAAGACCAAAAAATGTATCTCAACCAGTATAGTTATGATTTCTGAAAGAGTTAAGAGACCATTAGCTCTACACAAACAGTTGAGCAGCTTGCAAACCCACCTCAGGGACTTCAATCTCTACACCATCTACCTCCACCCTAATTTGCCAAGGTAAGTCCGCAAATGTCCTGTCCATTATAGTCTTAGCGCCTTCTCTTGCATAAAGAACTTTATTCATAAACTGCAGTCACAGCAGCAGTAAAAATCAGTACACGAAATGAACCAAATGAACTAGCACTGGTAAGAACCTTGAAATCTAATTAAAAGGTAGCAGACTAATAAGCATGGACACTTCAAACAAGGTACCATGTCGTGTCGGACACCAACCCTCGTCAGACACCTGCAAGTGTCAAACATGCATCTAAAAGAGTCCTATTTTTTAAAATCTTTTTAGAACCGGATGCTTCTAACACTTGCGTCCATTGATCAAAAGCACGTTGTAAATTTGGAAAAAAAAAATAAGTTGGCATATAATGATAAAATTAGGGTTTTTTGTTCACACTTGTTTTCTATAATATGTAAAATGTGAAAAATGATTTCTTACCATTTTGATAGAATAAAATATCAATGTCTATTTTATGTAAAAAAAAAAAGTAATTACTAATTTCATAAATGCATATAAAAAAAAATATTTGTCGTATCCTGAATTTCTTAAAAATTGTCATGTTAGGGTGTCCATTTTTGTGTCGTATTTGTATCCTATGTCCATAACCATACTTCAATTCAACTAACCATATAGCCTTGATAGAGGGAATTCGAAAAGGATCCATATAATCGATCCCAATTGATTGGTACACAACGTTTTGTTTGTCAGCTCAGTAGTTAAGGATTCTATTTTCACATAGAAACCCAAGACCAGAACTAGTGAAAGAGGTTGACTTAATAAAATAAAACAGAATGAAGTGGAATAATTTATTATCAGAGCATAACTACTGATTCCAGTAGGTCTGCATCTATTTATTGTTTAAGCAAGAGCATGAGAGTTGGGAAAAGAGATGGCTACGAAGCACGGACACAGACACACCAACACGGCAATTTTCAAAAAATGCAAGACATGACACGTGGGGGACACATATATAATATATAATTTTATATATTTATTATATGTCATATATATAAATATATCATTCTAAAACAATAAATAAATGCAATATAACACTAATTTCTATAAATTGACATTATTTTTCTTTATCATCATATTCTAAGTTATTTTGTTTAAACTTATAATTAGTTTCATGTATGTCTAATCAATGGATACGTGTGTTTAAACAATGGACATGTGTATCGTCCAAGCGTCCAAAGAGTGTCTGAGTCTAAATTCTTTTTAAAAAAATAGGACACGTTTAGATGAGTGTTAGACACATGTCGGGAAAGTATTCAACGAGTGTTGGTGTCCAACACAGACACACCACCTTTTTAAAAGTGTCCGTACTTCTTAGAGAGATGGTAACTAAGGGTAAGAAAGCTAGAATGAAATGCAATTTACCTTACAATGGATGCCTTGATTACATTATAACACTTCATAATTTAAAAAAGAATGACACCAAAAGGCACATGCATTGGACTATCGTCTACTAATCAACAAAACACTCCATAATGATACAGGGGAGGGGGGGAAGACAGTGTGTAGTATAATTGTAGTTACCTGGTTATAGAACTTTTCTGGGTTCTCCTCCCTTAGATTATGGATTTCCAGAGCAACCTTTGCATCACACCCAACCCCTGTGACAATAATCACCTGTTTGTCACCATAATGCAAAAGAGTATCCATGACAAACCAATGTGAGGTGTTAAAATATGAAACTAAAAAAAGCAAATAAGAAATGGATGCATATCGGGAACTGCCTACATAATCTTATATGTCAACCTCACTAAATGACCACTAATAATGGGTCCCAACAGAAAGCCACCCGTACAAAACCCACCCTTATGCAGTCCATTAAGAGAACAAGAAAAAGTAAATTTTAAAGAAGTTGGAATTTTCCATGATCTCATGGATGGGCCATTAGAACATGCATCCTCAAGTTTTGAATCTCATGAGGGTTTGATTTTACAATAATTTAGCCCTTAATCTGATGAGTTTATTATATGCTTTCTAAGTTTCTTTATTGTTCAAAGGATTAAGGGTGTTTTGGTAATTTTAAATTTATGGGTGTGGACTTTAGGAGCCACCATAGGTCATATCTGGGTTGCCTTCTGTAATTGGTTTTATTAGGTGTCATAATAGGGTTTACATGGGTTTTAGAAGTCAATGTCAAGTTTCTGAAAATCTAATTTCCTATTTAGGAAACCTACTTGTAGTTGGTATAGGATTTTTTGAAGCTTAAATAGCAATGGAATTTTTCTAACTCAACAGAGAACATGTTTTAGAGATTTGTGAAACTTTCAAAGCTCTTTTGAATTTTGTTATACAACTATAAGTTTATAATATTAAGAGTGATGCCTAGGATTATCTTTCTTTTTATTTTCTTTAGTTTCTGCAACCTTTTAAGCTACCCCTGCACCTCAGCAGAGTCCATGTAACATATTTTACCAGTAACCTTCCATAGGTCAAGCTTGATCCATCCCTCGTCAAATTATACAACATAAGCACATCAGAAACCAAACTTACTGTTCTTGGACACCTCTCACAGCCCTGATGAACAGCCCATAAATCCTTTGTTTTTGCTCAAAAAGCCTACCTTTGAATTACCCCTTAGCAACCCTAAGAAAAACCCATATTCTACCAATCTTCCAGCCACTATAATCCAGTTAATATTAACCCTAACAAAGCCTTCAAATTGCTGCCAAACCTTATCCATTGGCTTACTACTTGTAAAAGAGTGTTCCCCACACTTACCCTACATCGCACCCATTAGCGAACCATAATACTAATAATTATCCCATTCAATTGGTCACTACGTAATGATCAAAGAAGGAACATCTGATACAAATATCAATTAGATTAAGGTAAGAATATATAGTAATGCATACAGAAATGTTCACATTTATACGCATAAAGAACATACATTGAGAAAGATCAAATATTGTAGATTCTATCATGTCCACCCAACACAGGTAGATGTTGCACCCCAAACTAAACCTCCAAAATTAGGTTTAAGTAAGGTTTGGATGACTTTACTTATGGTCAAGCACGATGGGTATAATCCCAGAAGACACTCTAGACATTCAGCTAAGGTATCATTTCGAAAACAAGCAAAACCAGAATCCAGTTGCAACAAATTAACATGTCTGGCATGTGTATATGTCATTATACAAACTGAACTTGTAATCTATATCAGGGCATATATTTCATCCTCTAGATATACCTTTAACTGGTCAGAAATAAAATCTGTTGACTTACCTAGATAGTTGTTCATAAATTTTGGGGTTTGAAGTTGCTTTCCCTGCTGATTTAGAGTTGCCATCTTCCATCGATCAAGAATGGTTACAGCAGCATGTTCTATGTGATGCAACAATGTGCAAAGGCCCCCTTGTCTCTCCACTGAACCCAAACCACCTCCCCATGACAAAAGCTGGGCCAAGTCATTTCCTGTTCCTGCAGGAAGAATTGCAACTGGAGGAGGAGAAACAAAATTTTGCTTGTCTATGGCATTCAGAACCCAGCCAACAGTACCATCTCCTCCACATACAAGAATTCTAAAGTGGGGCACTCGTCTAAGTAAATAGAGACCCACTTCTGGCCCTTGTGTTGAACTCAACTCGAAAACCTATAGGAAACAGGATCAAAGATCAAACATTTTAAAACTTAACTAAGAGGATACATCTCTTTAAGAAATCACATCCCAGATCCAGTTTTCACCGTGATTAGCTGAAGATTATTAATAAAAGATTACAGAGGGAATATATGTTGTATTGCTTCAGTGAGAGGGGGGAGGGGAAGCAATAAATTTTGGTCAAAAAAATCTGACCTGAACAGGATTCAAGAGCATGTTCAAACGTTGCCTGAGTGAACCTCCTCGCTGAGCCCCACTCTTCTTGTTAATGAAAACTAACAAGGGTCTTGCATCTGGTGGCAAATCAATCAACTCATACCTCTGTTTCAATCCTACAGTCTGAGATTCATCCTTTTGATCAATTGATGAACTTTTAAAACTAGGTTTAGAATCCAATTTTTTAACAGTATCGCCTTTGTGTTGCTCATCTACACTGCCAATACTTCTGCTGCTGTTGCTACTTTCCTCCATTCTGTGAGAACCGTTAACTGTATGATGGGTATCAGATGTACTTTCTGTGGATGTGTCAGCAATGCTACTGCTATCACCTGTGTCAGCAGTGGTTTCATTTCCCTGCTTGTGCTTCTTGCTTTGACTCCTAATAGTAGCACGCATAGAAGATGCAATCTCATTAGCACCATGGGTTATGGAACTCAAAAATCCACCGAGGAACAACGGTTCAGCTCCTTCACAAAAAGAGGAGATAAAATCAGCCTTCTAAATGGGCCCAAATCACAAATATCACCTGTTTCGCTGGATATGCTATTTTGGCAGTCGACATGTACCAGCCGTTGACACCACAAGCAACACCATATAGGGGATCCCCCAAGGAAAGACCCACTGCAAGGCTCTTCACAATAGTTACAAAAAGAAGTTTCATCAGGTTGATCTGTGACCTCAGTCCACCGAATAGCCCATTGGTGTATCACGTGCTCATAGCCAACCATAGACACACACTTGCAATCCTTATGTGCATTCGACGAGCAGCCCAGGTGAGCTGCCACACCACATATACTACAGCGTCGTATAAACGTGTCTAAGGCCCCCATCGGTCCGAGAGCTTGAGAAGGGGACACTGACTTTAAGCATACACAGCAGTTTAAACTTTTTCCTCGCGACACAGATTCCAACATCCATGTATGAGGAACAACAGGAACCTTACTCCTTGCCTTTGGGTTTTTCTTCGACCTGGCTATTGCTTTCATCCAACTCAAGTTGATATTTCTTCTCCATTGGTAGGCAGTGTAGGCTATAGTCAGGATCCCAATTAAGCCAGCAACAAAGCAAGAGACAATGTAGAGACGAGATTCAGCCATCCCAAATGGATTCTTGCTGATCCAACTAGGAAGCAGAATCTCAGGTTCTCTGTAGTCATCCATTCTTCAAAATCAATAGTTTTGCACTCCACATGCAGAAATGGAACCAACTGCATATCGATAAAACAATAATTCTGACTCAGTCGTTAGTGGAACCAACATAAAAACTCTGCACCATGTTCCCATCATTCAAATATGATCACAAAAGACAAAAATGCACTATTATCCAGCATTCAGTTATATAGAATCACTTTAGAGTCCAACAAACTTCAGAGAAATGCAATAAATGTGACCATTTTATCCTTTCTTTTCAGAAACACCAAAGACAAAATCCATTCAAATATCATCCTTTAATTCCCTGAAGACCCAAACATCAGTTCTTGAAGCTGATAACAACTCCTAAATCTGGAGAAGAATGCAGAGGAAGGATAAATAACAATTATCTGCAAAAAAAAAACAAAAACAAAAACAAGAATTATGCCCAGGAGTCTAGTTCAGCACCCCAACAGAATATGATTCATCATGATTCCATAAGATAGAAGATGTCAACAAAACAAACAGATAACTTGGAACATAATTGGTGAATTTACTTGCTTGAGTAGCAAATTTATACCCGAGTGCATCTACCAAGAAAGGATTGCAGTCACTGTGTCCAAATTTGCATAAAACTTGTGAATGTAACACGAAAGGAATATAAGTTTATGATACTCAATTCAGAAATACAATTTAATCTAGCTGTTAAAACTTAATTTTCCACCAACAATGAAAAACCTCCTAGCAAAGGTGACAGCTGATGACTTGTAATCTTGGTTCAGGCTTCCTAAATTTAGCAACTTTCTCACAAATCTCCAACCTCCCTGCGCAAGATTTTAGATATTCAGAAGAACTTTCACAAAAGCAATTTCAATGAAACTAGACACAAGCCTAAATGAAATTTATATTAAAATTTGTCAATCACAGGTAAGGATTAGAAAATTGAAACCAAAATATATGAAATAAAAATTCTCAATAAAAATAAAGTTAACTTATGTTGTATAAAGAGAACAAGTAATCAAGAATAACATACAAGTTGTGACAAGATCTAAAATTATACTACAAACTTATAAAAGTCTCAAGCAGAAGTGAATGTATTGGAAAATAATAATTAATTACAAAATGTTCAATGTTTGCAACCGCAAATCCTTGTTGGATGTTAGTGTTGAATTGTTAACCACCAACTCATCCACAAGCATAAGCCGTTAGAGAGATGGGGTGAAATTCAAACACAAGATCAAGATCTATTGCTTGCTCTGATATCATATTGAGTTGTTAACTACCAACTCATCTAATTAAGCTTTTAAAGATAAGGGCAATTTTATTCTTTAAATCCTCAACAGTTTATAACACAACGGCCCCATAAATTTTTTTTTAAACTATAATTGTAAGAATGAAGTAAAAAACAATATATTGCTACTTACAATACTTAAGAAGTTCAAAACTATGACATCATTCAAAAGTGAAATACTAACCCCTTGATTATCTATTAGCACCAGTACACTAGGAGATGAGCAGCAACAAAAGTCAGAAAAATAATGACAATTTTGAAGAAAAGTCAGTAAAGGCAGCCTGGACTATGTTGCCGTACACTCGGAGCTTTGCATCCAGTAATCTAAGTTACGAGGGGGCCGAACAACATCTCTAAATATGGCGAAAACTATTAGACACATCCAAACCGGGCATTTTCCAATAAATTGTAAACTTGCCCCATTGAGCACCATTATCAAAAATTCAAAACTCCCACTTTTTTTTTCTTTTTCTTCTTCTTTTTTTCGGGTAATCGTAATTGTTTTCGTTGCCCAATAATATATTACAGTTCCAATTCAAGTAAAACTTTACTCTAATCAGAACATAACTACAACAAAAAAGCAATATAATTGCACCTTAATAACTTGTTCATCATCAGATTATGACAACGCCATCACTTGTTTTGGTTTTCATCACATATCAACTGAAATGCTCAACTACTACTTACTTATCAATTTGATTATTCAAATTTAATTGGCACAAAACTTGGAAATGCTCTTAAACAACGATTTCAATACACACATAGAAACAAGAGAGGGAAAAGATCAAATAGAGAGAGAGAGAACACTTACAATAGCAGTTTGCGAGGAATCGGTGAGCGAGAGAGATGAGGCAAACCCTAGAGAGAGAACGAAGAGAGAAAAAGAGGAGGAATTCGAAATGAAGCAAAAATCAGAGAATTCAAGAATGTTCTTGTTTGTTGTATATGAAACTGTAAAGCAAAATGCTTTTATTTTTCGATATGCGTTTTTGATTGTATTAATTTCTAGTTCTTTGTTTTGTTTTTGTGAAGATGAAGATTCTATTAGAGCATGGATTTTCATCAAAACAGCGGTGGATCGGACAAATCTGGTTGGTCGATCGGTTAGTAGATGTTTTTTTATAAATTTTTGTTTGAAAACCTTCACACATCTCTTTAGATTTTTAATATTTTCGATTTAATATTAATTTGATAAAATTATTAAAGTTTTTCGATTTAATATTAATTTGATAAAATTATTAAAGTAAAAAAAAAATGTTGTATATATTAATTAATATTAATAGATAATATAATATAATTTTAGAAATTTTAGATATTTATAATTTATATAATAGGCAGTGTTAGTAATAATAACATAACAATACATGTATACATTAGATCCTCTCTTGGACTCTCTCTTTACCTTCCTACTAACAATGGTGGAGATAGACTTTGAGTTGGTCTAATGATCTAGATTTGGGTGAGAAAAGTAAATTTAAATTTGTTTAATTATTTTATTATTTTTAAATAGTCAAATCTCAATCCTTAGATTAACTTAAAGTGTATTTCCACGTAGGAAGGCAAGGAGAGAGTTCAATGAGAGAATCTCAACTCTATTAATTGGTGTATGTAATACTATCGAAAAATATATATTTTTATTAAATTTAAATATGTACTAATTAATATACTAACAGATGATGTACCACAATTTTAAAGATTTTGGATATTTGTAATTTATATAATGAGTAATGTTATATGCACTAATTAGTGTACTAACTAGTATACCAACACTAGTTATGATATTATTATTAATCTCACTCATTATACAAATTACAAATACTAAAAATATCTTAAATTATGTCACATATCAATTAGTAAACTAATTAATGTATTAATTGATGTATATAATATTACTCTTTGAATAATGATATATGCACTAATTTGTATATTAACTAATGTACTAATTGATGATATAATATAATTTAAAAGGTTTTTAATATTTATAATATAATTAATAAGTAAAATTAATAATAATATCATAATTAATATTGGTGATATATATAGTCCACCGTTACTCTTTATTTAATAAATAAAATTAATAATAATAACAATTGATATATTAATTAAAAGAATCGATGAATCATCGGATTGGATGGTGTTAGGTGGAGAGTCTAGACGAAAGAGAAGCAAAGGAGGGTGAATCGAATGAGATTCCCCCAGGGGGGTGGACACGTGCCGAAAAGAGAAGGCGACCAGTAGGCACAGAGAGAGAGAGTTGGGGGGGTCCCACTGGGGTGGTGGATTTGATCAGACAGCAGACAGCAGACAGCTTAACGTGTAATTTTGCCGACATTGACACGTGCTGACTTCTTCACAAAGCGGTATGGGTCTAGAGAAATTATTCGGTGTTATTCCACAATAATCGTCCTTCTCACTGGAGTGGTACAAACCTTGTGTACCATATGTATCCAAGTACCTTTTATGCCCTATTTTTAGGGCTCGTTTGGAAAGCGGCCGGTTTAATAAAAAAAGTCATAAAATTATTTAAAAAATTAAAAATTCAATAATTTATATTAAAAAGTTAAAGATTTTTTTTTTTATTTTTCGCATATCTTTTCATAAAAAGTTAAAAAGTTATCTTAAACATATTAGTTTTTTTAGCTCATATTTTAGTCAAATAACCAAAAAGTTACTAAATTAGCATGTTTCCAAACGAGGCCTTAGTTATAATTTAATTATGATTTTATTATGATAATTTATGATTTATTGTGATATTAATTATGATATTATTTTAATTATAATTTTTTAAAAAATTAAGTATATCTCATATATTGTTTGGTTATAATTTATTTTTTTAAATTATGGCTGAATCACAAATGTTATAACTTTTATATGGATAGTATTCACTGCGTGGATATTTGAGAAGTGGATTTTTTTGTAAGTTTTTTTAGTTGTAGGATATTATTGGAGAATTTTTTTTTTTTTTTTTGTGTTTGGGAAGATAGTTAGGTTTTTTTGTGATTGGATGTGATATTTGTGAGAAAAAAAGTAAAATAATTATGGGATTTGATGTGATATTTTGTTTAAATTTGTTTTTTTTGATTTTATAATCAATTTGTCTTTTAGTGACAAAAAAAAAAAAAAAACCAAAAAATTTCCTTCCCAAACACCGCCATTTGGTTTCAATTTTTTAAAAATTGAGTTTTTTTTTTAATTTTTTCGTTTTTAGTCAATATTTTTAAAATTTTAAAAAAAATATTTATTTTTTAAAATGCACCTTATTTAGATGTATCTAAAAAATAAAATATTTGTAACAAAATATTTTAAAAAATCAATAAATATACAAAAATGCGAAAATATACTAAATTTTTGTATTTTTTTTATATTTTTTGTATTTCGTGATTTTTTTAAAAAAAAAATCGTAAATATTATACTTTTTAAATGTATTTATATTAGGTGTATTTAAAAATTAAAAAATTACTTAAAATATTAAAAAAATCAATAAAAATAAAAAAATATATATAGAAAACAAATAAATTTTAATTAAAATATGAAACCAAACAAACTGATTATCTTTTACCAATTGACACTTTACATATCTTTTACCAATTGGCACTTTACATATTAGACCAATTCTAATAGCGGATAAATAAAATGAATAGCTAAAGTTATAATATAATTTAGCAATGAACAGTATAAAATAATTATAGAATAATAATCAGTATGTTTGATTTTAATTTTTTGAATTTAATTTTTTGAAAATTAAAGTTTTTTTGTTTTTAATGAATATTTTTTATCTTTTAAGCAATTTTTTACTTTTTTTGATACATCTTACTTAAATATATCTAAATAGTAAAATATTTTTGAAAAATATTTTAAAATTTTAATAAATACACAAAAATATAAAAAAAATGTACTTAATTTTTATATTCTTTTTGTTTATTTAGTATATTTTTTTCACAAATATTATACTTTTTAAGTGTATTTATGTTAGGTGTATCTAAAAATGTTTTTAAAAAATACTTAAAATATTAAAAAAAATTCATTGAAAACATTAAAATACGAAAAATAAAAAAATAAAATTTTTTAAAAATTATTTTTTAAGAACCAAAACTAAACAAGAACAAGATGAATGTTGCTTCATTTAAATTGTTCACATATATTATTTATAAAAAGAATTAGATGAATAATTAGAACCTTTTCAAATTATTACATCTCTCCAAAATAAAAACAAAATCAACAGTGAGATTCACAGTCTAGCACACTCTTGTCCACATATGAATTGAAAAAAGTCTTGTCCTTATTAAAAACCCAAACTCATTCACTTTTTATTTTTTTATTTTATTTTTTTATAATTTTAATGATAACAGTATATAAAAATTTGGAAAACCTTTTTTTTTAATGGTTTAAAAAATATTAAAAAAATCAATGGCACAATCACCTGAGTCCAGGTCCTCTTCTGCCCTTCCTTCGGTCAACAGCCAGGATTTGGCCATGTTACTTTGGGCAAAATATACGACTCAGATCAGATTAGCTAAAAAAAAGAAAAAAAACAACAAAAAAATTTGAATTTCATTTCATTTAACACAGCAAAATAGAGCTTCCCTCCCAACCATTCACTTTTTTCCTCCCTTTTGAGCTTTGGTGAACACCGACTCCATCTCGTGACACCAGCGACGGTGAATCCAAATCGGCAGTGAACATCGACAATCTCTCCCTCTTTCAAAATAGCACAAATTCAACAGCACTTTCAACACAAAATAATAGCAATTCAACAGCAAAACAACACCATTTTTAGCAGCAACAAACATCATTAATTTCAACACACAAAACAGCAGCAAAACAACACCAACACAGCAGCACTTTCAGCAGCAACACATCAACAATTTCAGCAGTAATACAACACCAAAACAGAGGGAGAGACCGTCAATGTTTGCCGCCGACTTGGATTTGCCACCGTCAGTGTCACGAGATGGAGTCGTCATTCACCAGAGCTCAAGAGGAAGGGAAAAAGTGAATGGCTATGAGGGAAGCTCTGTTTTGTTGTGTTGAATGAAATAAAATTCAGATTTTGTTTTGTTTTTTGTTTTTTATTTTTAAGCTAATTTAATCTGAGCCATAGATTTTGCCCAAAGTGACGTGGCCAAATCCTGATTATTGACCGGTGGAAGGGTTGGAGAGGATCTGGACTCCAATCACTCATCCCATTCCCATCCTCCACACCCCACCACCCTATCTCTTTTCACCCTTTCCCACCACTCTCCTCCCCATCCATCACCATTACCATCACCATCCACACTTAAACCCCTCCTTTCCTACAACAATCACTTCATTAATTTTTTATTTTTTATTTTTTTATTTTTTTTTGTTACAGGGAAATCCTCTCACTCTCCATGCAGTCCAAGGCGCCAGGAGATCACCGAGGTGTCTGTTGTTAGATTCGAGTCAGAGACTATCACTTCATTAATTTAGCACCAATCTAAAGGTGAATTTTTTAAAAACAACTTTAAAAAACTAGTGTCAACTCAAAAAAAAAAGTGTAAACTTCTTTAAAAAAAAGCATTGAAGTCAAAATTTTAAGGCAAAAGGTTACAAAAAGACTATTTTCAAGAAATGTTATAAATGCATGTTAATAATTAAAATGAAACAAACATAAATAAGCAGGATATCAATTACCGACCATCTAACTGACTTTTGTCAGGGATTAAATAATGCAAAAAAATTAATAACTTCAACACATATTTTATATATTTTCATACACTTAACATATTTTATATATATACCATTTACACAAAAAAGCAAAAACAAGTTCTCTTGTGAACATTTTTCATTACAACAACGATTGAGATTCTCTTTTTTTGAGACCTTTACAATTTTCTTTGGATTTTCATCATTGATGGTGTAAGTTCCACACATACATGAGTGAATTTTACACATACATCAATAATAAAGATCTAAAAGAAGTTGTGGGGTCTCCAAAAAATAGAGTATCAAAGCATTTTTCCTTTCCATTACTTATGAGCCCCTGCAACCATGGAGCAATGTGCTCTTATGAAGCAAGGGACAGTCCCTTTCCATCTTTTTTTCAGTACAAGGAAAAAGAGAATGGCAACAAACAAAAACTACAGTACGATGAACACGACACGACCCCAACAAGATCAGCATTCAATAGAGGACAGACCAAAACCTGAGGAGGGGCCTCTAATACTTCCAAATTACTAACAGACTGGACCCCTAGGTTGCTATGAAAAAAGATTAAGAGCTCTAATTGTAGGGTCTCAGAAAGTTTTAATAGTGTGTGGGTTTTACAATGATGTGATATTTATGTTTTGTGTTTTGTGTTTTTTTTTTTTTTGGATTGCCAAGTTATTAGAGCTCTGTTTAGAGCTCTCAAATTAGAGGAATGTATCATTTTTGAGGTTGCTATAGTCCAGAACAAAAAATTAAAAAGCCTAAAACCTTTTGGGCTATGGCTAAAAAGGTTTACAAACAATAAATAAAAAGGTAATATTAGGGATATCAAATTTTCTACCAAACAAATGACGAAATGTCTTACATTTGTAAACCCACATCTATGTGAGACATTTAATCATTTGTTTGGTAAAAAATTTAAAGCCTATAGCATTTTCGTAAATAAAATGCCACTAAAAACCCGCTTTGCTTGTTTTTGATTATCCAAAAACACTTTTCAAAAAATTATACTTTCTTCTTTTTCTTATTTTTTTTAATTTTTACTGAATTTTTTTAATTTTTAGACACACATAATATAAATACACATAAAAAATATAATTTTTATGAATTTTTTTAAAAAATATTCACTAAATACCAAAAATACAAAAAAAAAAAATACCAAAAAAAAAAATCAATATATTTTTCATATTTTTATGTATTTATTAATTTTTTAAAATATTTTTTTACAATTTTTTTTACTTTTTAAATACATCTAAATAAAATACATCTAAGAAAATATAAAAAAAATGCTTAAAATTTTAAAAATATTCATTAAAAACAAAAAAAAAATAAAAACTTAATTTTTAATCTAAAAAACTCAAACCAAACGCACATTATTTTTTCAAGTAATATGAGACTGCACTAGGGTTAGGCACCGGCACAATTCGACAAGATGACAATCTATTCAAGTGCGGGGATACATTATTCAACCAAATCAGAAGAATGGTAAGCTACAAGAAAAAGCTATAGAGCTTTGTCCCATGGCACAAACATTGTTAGGTTCAAACAAAACATTCCCAAGTGTGCATTTATCTAGAACTATAAATAGGCAAACCAGAACAGAATGACACAAATAAAAACGGTTTTGGAACTACAGAAAATTGAAAAAACACAGAGTCAACAAGAACAATGAATCCAAAAATAACAAACAGCCAATGTTCAATGTAGGGGCACCATGCAACCAAGCAGAAAATTGATTTAACAGTACTCCAAATATACTCCTCATCCAAAACAACTACTACTATAAATCCATAGTATTTAATGCATGCATGAAGGCACTCGATTTTCTCTTTCTCATTGAGCACCCACCGCAACAATCCTTCCAGCAACTTGATCAAGATCTCTCTGGCCACTTGATGTGATTTTCCTCCCACTGATGCACAACAACAATGTTTCAATAAATAAAGCACTCGTTCTAACAAATTTATATATATATATATATATATAATATAAAAATAAGAAAAAAGAACTTAATACAATTTATGAAAATAAGGACTTCCTAACACAATTATACCATCTCAACTAACAGGCAGTCCAAAAACTGTGTTTTGCTTAGCCCCTGCTCTTCCAAAAATTTGAACTACTCTGTATGAATCATGAAGCCAAAAGATGTATAAAAGAAACTCACCCCTTGGAGTCAAAGTCGACAATGTTCATGTTCTGCAATTGCTGAAGGATGTGTCGTGCAATGGCTCCACTGCTCTTGCAGAAATGGGGTGGGCGACTCCCATTCCTCTGGCTCCCTCCATATATCCTCTGAAAAGCACCAACACCAAGACCGCCTCTAAGGTAGATTTTCCTAGCCATAGAAGCTGCCAACAAAATCAGGGCTATATTGAGTACGATATATAGAATGGTCGATAACGCATATGCATGTCTGCACGCAGTTTAGATAGAGGAAAAAGGTAAAAACAGAATCACACACCAGCTCTAATGTAGTACCAATCAGGGTCATATGGGGCAAGCTCCTTGAATTTTGCAGTCTTCACAATGTCTGTCCAGTGAGGAAGCTCCATCTATCAGAAAACAAAGAAATATCAGAAGGTAACATGAGAAAGGACCACAAAATAAAATTATGGTAACTATTCATCTGCCTTGTAGTAGCCTGGTCTGACAATTTCTAACCTATAACAAAAAAATATTGTACCATCACCCAATGATCCTGTTGTGTCCGAAACCCACAGAGACATTCCAATCAGAAATCCCATGTCAAACAACATAAATTATAGATATAGTTAGTTCATTTCAGCAAACCACACAGTATTTTAACGGTTTCAAGATGTTGGGTCACTGTTTCCATAAATTTGTAATACTGTTGGCAATTAGTAAGCAATAGAACAAAGTAAATTAGTGATAAAGTGTCAACCGCACCACAAACTCGAAGATTTCCAAATTTAACTAGCTTTTTAGATTTTAAATATTTTATCAGAAAAACTGGCCTGTGCAATAAAAATGGGGAAAACATGATACAAGAACGTGCAGGTGAGATGGAAGCATGGCACCTAAAACAGTCTTACCAACAGATCATAAAGTCATCACTGCCAACCTCAACAATGTTGATCTCTCATTTTTGTTCACATCTTTAAACAGTTGACCTAATTTTGGATCTCATGACTTAATGACTAAAAACAACTTTTTCTAAGGAAACTCAACAGCAACAGAATGAAAATCCCATCCAGTGTTTTTTAAGGCGCAAAGCGAACCAAGGCGACAAGGTCTCCTAATGCCTAAGCGCGAGGCGATGAGGCAAGGTGAGGGCTTCATCGAATCGAGGCGACCAGAAAAAATATTTTTTAAAAATAAATGGTATAGACAAAAATTAATTCTATCCAACAAGCAATTCAATGTTTCAGCATAAAGAAATTAAAGAACATATTTTAACAACATTAAAGAACATAAAGAAATTAAAATAGTTGAAATTAATTGAATTAAAATAATTAATTGCATAACCAGGAAATTAATTGAATTAAACAAATAAATTGAATTAAAATAATTAATTGAATAACCAAAAAATTAATTTTATTGAATTAAATTAATTGAATTAAAATAAACAAATTAATTGAATTAAAATAATTAATTGAATAACCAAGAAATTAATTGAATTAATTGAAATTTTAACACATAAGAAAAAAAATAATAGAATTAATTGAAAAAAAATTAATTTTAAAATAATTGAATTAATTTTAAAAATTAATTGAATTAATTTTAACAGGTTCGACAGTGTTCAAAGAACACTATGAAGTCGAAGGGAAGCAGGTAAAGTCGAAGGGAAGTCGCAGGGAAGAACAGGTGAAGTCGAAGGGAAGCACAGGTGAAGTCGACAGTGAACAAAGGAGAAAAGAAGAAGAAGAAGAAGAAGAAAGCAAGAAGTAGGAACTCACCTCGGAACGACGTCCGAAGAAGGAACGAAGTCAACAAACGAAAACCCAAATGCTTCGACTTCGGAAGAAGAAGACCCAGAAGACCCAGACGTCGACGAACGAAGTCGATCTAGGGTTTGGACTTCTTATTTGGTAATTAACTTTGTCGATGAAGGGCCCAGATGATTCGAACGTAAATCAGGCCAAAATCTGATGAAGCGTCGCTTCTCTTCGCCTCGCGCTTCATCGCCTGAGCCTCGCTTCAGGCGTTTCTCCATCGCCTCACCATTTCGCCACGCCTCAGGGTGTGTGAAGCGCTGAAGCCTCGCCTCGCCAAGCCTCGCTTAGCGCTTAGGCGAGCCTCTGATAACACTGATCCCATCAACCATTTTACATTTTTTTTAACCCCCAGGTCAAACAGTGATGGGGAAGAGAGTTTCCCTACCCATAACCCACCAACCTAGAAAGACTCGATTCAATCCTGGTATCACCACCAAGAGACTTTACCAGCCAAGTTAGCTGCCACTTTCATGGTAGAAGAATTTTACAATGGTCGATTGGTGTACTCTAATTAGAATAAGTAAAAAAGCCAGAAGAAATGGTATAACTTAATATCAGGGAAAAGTACAATTTCAAGCCACCAGACCAAATACAAATAGCAGTACAAAATTTAAAATCCAAATCCCTCTAATACATACAGTACAATAGCACCACTATTAACTTCAAATTTGATGATAGAGAAGCAGAAATGGATTCCAATATGCAGGCCAGGTAGATCTTGGGTCAAAATTAAGAGAAATATTAACAAGTTATTAAGTTAAAACGGACCAACAATATTTAGAAAGCACAACCCAGTTCATCATTCCAGCACCTAACTTTGATAATTAATCCCAAAATTTAGTGAAGTACAACCAATATTTAAATTGCACCCAAAAAATGTAGGGAAAAATAAATCATACCCGTACTAGTTGATGATGAGAATCAAACGTAGAAGAAACAAAAATTTGAGGGCACTCAGACACTCAAGTCATCATAGAGGAAATATCAAAGTGTAATGAGTGATGGCACACATTAACCCGTGGTGGGGTGAGTGTATATACAGGTGAGATTGATGACCAAGTCATTCTAGATGACTATATAAAAATAGAATGACTCACCAAGAGTAAAAATTTGTAAAAAGACCAAGCGTTCTTAATAATTCCAGATGGCATGATAAAAAAGACCATGTGTTGGAGATGGTGATAATAATCTAACAACTTCAGCAAGAATATTCCAAAACATACTCATGTAGTCATCTAGAAGGACTCACCAAGGAATACTAACCTATATATACACCCCCACTCCTACAGCTTACAAGTTAAGGTATGTCATCACTCATACAATCTCTCCATTTATATGTCCAGTATGATAGTGCAGTGAATTCAGCGTCAAAATGCACCCATCCAACCACCCATCAAGGCACTAACATTGGTACCTCTTGAACTTGTCGCAGCTCCGATCATCTTCTTGGTTGGATTCTCATCATCAAGAAACAGTTTTGGTTTTGAGACTACCTTGAAATGCTAATCCATGTAGGGGTGTTTTAAAAAATCGATGAAACCAGTTAACCAATCTTGATGGAGCCAAACTGTATGATTTTGTGCCATTTTTATAGGGAGAGGTTAGATTCATATTCTAAGTAATTAAAAACCATTGTTTATGATTTGGTTCATGCATGAATACTCGGAAAAAAAAGGAAATAAAACAAGCCAAACCATTCCTTTCCTTTTTTTATATTAATTTTAATATGTATAGGGGTGTCCACATGATACTTGCTTGCCTTTTCATCGGCTTCCTAGAACCCCAATCTCATTATGTCTTCCTAATTTGTAAGGAGTTTTCTCTATTAATAAAGATATACATGTTTATGTATATTCTTTTACTATTTACATGATTTTTTCAAATCCAATATTATAGTGAATTACATTTTTATAGTATTTAGTACAAAATATGAAAAATTTGTTGTGTCAATACACATTTTATTAAAATTAGTAAGAATTATATAATGAAATTTGAAGTAATTAATTTTTTTGGGGAATTTCTATAAGTAAAATCAATTCATTAAATAAGATAGACACAACATAATAATGAATTTTGTAACATAGAATCATTGAACAAAACAAAAACTGTGGTTCAATTATTTCAAGGTTTTTTTGGTTCCTAATAGGCTAGTTTGATTCTTGATTTACCTCATAACCCAACCAAACTGGTCCATGAACACCCCTAAATTCATGAACCTCAACAAAACACACATAACAGTAGAGAACCATGGAGTGATTCAATCATATCATGCAAAATAAAAAATAAAAAATAGAACACCAAATATACCTAAAAAATCATCCAGTTTTCAAAATCTTAAACCTGTTGTGTAATTGAATCAGCATAGCAAAGGAAATCAAACAGTAAAGACAAAACTTTAACATATTATATCTACAACAGAGTCTATATATGTGTATATGTAGAGAGAGAGAGAGAGAGAGAGAGAGAGAGAGAGAGAGAGACCTTTCCGGAGCGCTTGAGGTGAGCGGCGTAGGCCTTGACGAACTCGTGAGGAGAGACATCTTTCACAGTTCTCGCAGCCTCCATTTTCTGCTTCTGCTTCTGCTTCTGCTTCGGTTCCTCTGCGGCGGCAGATCTTCCTCCTGAGCTCTACCTAGGGTTTGTGTGTGTAAAGACAGCGAAATGAAGTGAGGGCTAGGGTTTATAGTCATGAATGTGTAACGGTGGGCCGTCTAGGGCTGGAAATTATGTGGGCTATTGACTCAATTGTGTGGGCTAGGGTTTTTGTTCTTTTGGGTCGGATGGGCTACGGTTCATGTATTGTATTGACATTTCAATTGTATGGAAGTGGATTCATTAACTCAATTCATGCTAAAAGTCAAAAAATTTCATATTTTCTTCTCAAAAATGTTGTGATCCCGCTCTTATCAATTTATAATATAACAATGATGCATCCCCTTTTTAGGACCCCCTTTGGACCCCCTCTCTCTCTCATTGGTCACCTTTTCTTTTTCTTTTTCTTTTTAGAAAAATGAGTGAGACACACTTTGTGGAGGCACTGGCCACTTCTTGATCTACACCATTCATGATGTGTGGGACCCACTCATATATGTGTGGGGTCCACATCATGAATGGTGTGGATCACAAAGGGGGTTGTGGGGATCCTCCACAAAGGGGGTCTCTATCATTGCTGTTCTTTTTTTTCCTGCTCCTCCAATCACCTCTTGCCACGTGGTAAAGGGGGTGACCCCCAAAGGGGGTCCCAACCTTTATTGTTTATAATATATTCTGAATTTATTTGTGTGGTCAAAATTAAATTAGATAAAATGTGAGATACATGAGTAAAATAAATTTAAAATATTGATTTTTTTTTTCTTAAGTAAAGTCTAGGCTAGGGTTTCAATATAAAAAGTACATAATTTGATAATCTTATTTCAATAGAATAAATGTTATTTTCTATTTTTCTCATCAAATGTCAAATGAAAGTGATATTTGCATACTTATTATGGGGGTGCAACTCGGGAGAATTTAAATGGGTTGAGATAGGGATGGCCATTTAAATTCGATCCGCAAGGGCTCATTCATACCTGCCTGAATGGGGCGGATTTTACTCACCCACAGCGGGCGGTAGGCGCAGGGCGAGTATCGCTTTTCCTGATCCAAACCCAACATGATATAATTAAATAATATATAAATAAATAATATGTATATATACAATGTAATTAGATATAATAAAATAATATTAAAAGTCTATGATTTTGTTTGAATATAAATAAATAATAATCCTAAAAGTCTTACTGTTTATATATATGAGAATAAAAAAATTATTTAGTGTGCTAAGAATTTAAATGATTCATAATTTTTTTGACTATTTGAAATGTGGTCGGATATTCGCGGGTAGGTATTCGCTGGGGCGGGGTTGGGGTTGAAAAATTTCACCCGTAGCAGGGGCAGGGAATGACAAACCCACCCCGTGGCCATCCCTAAGTCGAGAGGTTGTCCAAACCCAACCTAAGTTGTACTGAGAGATGTCCAAGTCCACTCACGCCTAAATTGTAACCTAAGGTTATCTATCCAAACCCAACTCGAGTTAAATCTAAATTGTCCATTTTTTTTTTCTTTTTTTAGTATAACTAAATTAATTACTTTGTTAAAAGTAGACTGTATTTACATTTTTTATATATATAAAATTATTAATAACATCAAAAAAAAATTATATAATGTAAGAGATATCACAATGGTGGTCTTTACAATATGAGTGAGAATTTTTGAGCTGTGTTACTTGTGTATATAATATACATTTAATATGATTTAACGATCTAAAGTAGTTTAATATTATCTAATGAATAATAATTTATATGTATATTTATTATATTTATATGTTTTTATATATAATTCGGGTTTCGTATTGTTTGATATCTTTGCCTAAATGATACTGAATTTAAAAATATTTTGTCCAAATTCTTAAAAAATCCAGATTGAGCTCAAGTTGCTTGGATTGGGCCCCGCCAAATTATATCCCTAATTTATTATAAGGATAAATAACTTTGCCAATTCTTTTCTATTATTACTAACCTATCACTCGTGCTATGCACGGGATAATTATAAATATTTATATTTGTTTTAGATTTTTTTAAATATATAAATTATGTTTTTAAAGATTTTTTATAAAAATAATTTAACAATCTTATCACTAACCATAGTATATGAGAAAAGTTGAAAAAGGTGCTGCAGTAACTATACACAGATTGTATCTATAATTATTTGTATGAGGGGATTTTAAATGCTGATCAGAGGATTTTGACCAAATCAATAAATGCAGGCATGTGGAAAGACATGAGGATTGAAAAAATTTAATAAATGCTGATAAGGAGATTTTGACCAAATCAATAAATGCTAAGTTTTTTTTTTTAAATAAAAAATTTAGAAAATTCAGATTGGGATATTGAAGCTCCCACGGGTCTTGGGGTTAAAAACCCCTTTTGCTTAATATATAATAATATAGATTAAACTTTATGTTAAATTTGGCATAGATTTGATAATATTATAACTTGACAATAGTTTTTGGCAGATCATTAAATATTTTACACGTACTGTATAAAATATTTACTGGACATGTGTTTTATAATTTATTTTTTATTTTTGCCTTTTTATTTTGAAATTGGAGTTTATCCTCCAGCATTCTTTGATAGGCACCTAAATTGGTGATAATAAAGTACTATTTGGCACAAACTATAAATAAGTGTAATTATTTTGGTTATATCATCTTTTTATTTTTTTATACATTTTTTATAAAAATTTAAAATTTATACTTATTTAGATTATCTTAAATAAAAATGGTTTTAGGAATTCTCTCTGCCCTCAGTGTTTGACCCAGCCTTAAATAATAAACAAGTAAATAAATAAAGACTGTTTCAGGAATCCTTCCGATTGTGTTTTAGTAGTAGGAATCCCCTCATACTTTGGGAAAGGAAAAGAGAAGGATAAGATATGTAAACATACAAATAATTATATATTTATTAGGGTATAGTTTCTGTCCAGTCTGGGATCGGACTGGATCATGTTGTTGGATTCGTGGAGGCCCATCACGAGTCCCGTTTTGATAATCTGAACCGTTCAATGTGTAGAATTCGTCGATTACTATATATCAATAAAAAATCACGTTAATCGGATATCGATAGCTATGTGATCAAATTAGTTTCGTATTAAAAAAATTGGACGGTAAACAAATTAACGGTTGAAAAAAAAACTGATTTGATCATATAGCTATCGATATCCGATCAACATGATTTTTTACAGGTATATAGTAATCAACGAGTTCTACACATTAAACTATTCAGATTATCAAAAGGATCTGTGGGCCTAATAGCCCACCGATCCGATCGACGATGAGCCATATCCTATTTATTATCTTAATATTTCAAAATTTGAAAATATATTTCTTGACTTTTAAAGAAAAGTATTTTCAAACATCAAATAATGGTTTTAAAAATCAGGCCAGATTGGTCAATTCAACCAGTTGAACTATCAACCGTTCAGGGTTTCAATCCGAATATATCTTCTAAATCATTCCAAGCCAAAAATCGACCTATTTAGAGATAATCGAAAAAATCAACGGTTGGACCGCCGAACCAGGTGATCTAGGGACTGGTCAAGTGAACCGACTAGATTGATGAAATTAAAAATCTTAGCTTTTTTTTGATATTTTCCAACTATTTTTTTATTCTATCTTTATTTTCTTTCTTTCTTTCTTTCTTATTTTACATATATATATATTTTAATTGAAAACTCTCTTTCAAGAGTCTCTTGTGAGAAATCCTACTAAGAGCTTGAAATTATTGTGAAAATCTCTATCTATTTATAAGAAATTTTTTTTTTTCAAAAAACTCAAGAAATTCCTATGAGATCTAATCGAATTTATTGAAGGGAGACTAGAAATTTTGATGTCTCTCCAAAATTTTTACTCTTCTTTCAATCAAATTATTTAAATTAAAATCATATGAAAATAATACTGAATATTTAATTTCTTTTTCAAAATTAAAATTAATAATATTTTAAAATATATTATTATATTTTTTTGTAAAAAAATATTATGAAAAATATTAAAGATAATTTAATAATTTCAATTTTTTTAATTTATAATTTTATTACTTATATTTTTATTTAAATATAATTTTAATATATTTATGATGTCACAATTCAATTCCGATTTATCTCAACGGTTGAACTGATGACCCGTCCACCCGAACCATTTTCCAGTTCGCTTATCTATACGGTTTTTAAAACATTGAACAAAACAAAATTCTCACCAAAAAAAAAAAAAAATCCCAACAAAAAATAAGGGGAAAAAAAACATAACAATTAGGGGCAGAGAGAATTGCAGGACAATACCCATTTCATTACAAAAGTCCAATAAAAGAGAAATCAAAATCTAAACTACATGTTTGTTTAAACGAACTGAATAAGAAGAGATTATAATTCATCAGACTGTTAATTCTAGGATACATTACCCTTAAGCTATTTGGTTAGACTGAATTTATATCTTATGTTTGTTTAATCATAGAATTAGATGTCTAAATTTGACTATTTTTAATAAATCTAATATTTAGTTAGATAGACTGAATAAATGTTTAAATGACTATTTTATCCTTATAATTTATAATTTATATTTTTTTTATATAATATATAATTTTAAATTTGTAATCTATAATTTAAAATTTAACAACACTAAAAAATTTTAATTTATAAGGCCATAATTTTTAATTTATTATTTTTAATTAAATTAAATTTATATTTTTTTATTTAATATAGAATATTAAATTAAAAACACTAAAAACAGATTAAAAATACGAGAGGGTCAAAAATATAATTTTATAAGCTAATCCCTTGAGATAAGTTATTCCATGATTTCTATCTCACCCCAATGAAATACAACAATCCAACAAATATGAAAATAGTCCAGATGGACTATTAATCCAGAGCAAAAATTGACTACCAAACAACGAACTATTAGTCCATCCGAACTAATAGTCCAATCCCATAGCCCCATCCTTCAAAAACAAAAACTACCAAAATGTATATAAATCCACTCATCAGCCCATCAAGAAAATGAGAAGAAAAGGTTGTCAAAAGTAAAAAATATACAATAATAAAAAAAAGGGTTTCAGGAACAACACAACCAAAAAACCAAAAGTGAACAAGAACATTGAACCAAATAGGCAATGTCTTTATAGGGCACCATGCAATTGAGCAGAAATTTTGATTTAACACTACAAATTACTCTCATCCAAACAACCACCATTATGAATCCTTCCCGAGTATTAAAAGACAGAGACCTCTGATTTCCTCTCTCATTGTGCAACCACTGCAATCCTTCCAGCAACTTGATCAAGATCTCGCTGGCCGCTTGACGTGATTTTCCTCCCACTGAAGCACAAGAACAATGTTTCAGTAAATAATTGACCCATTGTAAAATATATATATATAAAATAAGATGAAAATAACTTCCCTACACAACTATACTATTCTCGACTTGTACATAAATATATAAAAAGACTGTTAGGTTCTCAAAAAATATTTAGCAATACAGCGACTAATTTCATCATATCAAGTTGGACCCTTTATTTTTCACTGTCTACGCCTACTTATATATGTAATGTTTCTTCTTTGGAGGTGTGTTACAAAAATAATGTTATAGTACTCGATACTAAACTACTCCAATAGGGAAGAACAAACACCCTAACAATTTCAACTTCCAGAATGATAGCATAAAGTGAAAAAAAGTAACAAATGAAAAGGTATTTGATGATTGCTTCAATTGTCTAGTAAGTTCTCATCGTAACGTATTTCATCAGCTTTCATTTCTTGTCCCCACAATGTCCCTTTCATAAATATGTAGAATAAGAAATACAAAACACTAAGGCCTCGTTTGGCAAGAGGCTAAAATAGCCAATTAGCCAAAAAGTTACCTTTTTAGCCAAAAAGCCAACAACCCATATCAAAAAGTCAAAGATTCCATTTTCTCTCTACTTTTTGCACGTCGTTTCGTAATTAGCCAAAAAGTTGGCCCAAACATACAGGTTTTTCTTACCAACCTTTTTAGCCAATTAGCCAAAAAGTTACTAAATTAGCCTGTTCCCAAACGAGGCCTAAGAGTTGGATCAGATGTCAGTCCTCCCAACTACAAATGCAACCCCACCCGAGGATATGAATCAAGAAGCCAAAAAATGTATAAAAGAAACTCACCCCTTGGAGTCAAAGTCAACAATGTTCATGTTCTGCAATTGCTGGAGGATGTGTTGTGCAATGGCTCCACTGCTCTTGCAGAAATGGGGTGGGCGACTCCCGTTCCTCTGGCTCCCTCCATATATCCTCTGAAAAGCACCAACACCAAGACCGCCTCTAAGGTAGATTTTCCTAGCCATAGAAGTTGCCAACAAAATCAAGGCTATATTGAGTACGATATATAGTATGGTCGATAACGCATATGCATGTCTGCACGCAGTTTAGATAGAGGAAAAAGGTAAAAAAAGAATCACACACCAGCTCTAATGTAGTACCAATCAGGGTCATATGGGGCAAGCTCCTTGAATTTTGCAGTCTTCACAATGTCAGTCCAGTGAGGAAGCTCCATCTATCAGAAAACAAAGAAATATCAGAAGATAACATGAAGAGGAACACAAAATTGAATTGTGAAACTCATTAATTTGACATACTGAGAGCCTAGTCTCCCAATCGAAGCGATCGCTGAACAATGAAAATGAGAGGAAGTGCAAGTGAGATATGGAAGCAAGGAACCATAAGAAATCATACTAACAAATATGAGATTTAACAGATAAAATGGACTTGCGTGGCAGTTAAAGCACTAGAGGGGGAAAAGGATGCTTCTATCAAAAATATCTACCTTCTCGGAAGAACAGAATCAAAATCAGAAGTTGGTTAAAATGAACTCCTCACATATCTTGACCCCTTGTACGCTTTTTTTTTTTTTTTGGGTTTCAAATTCCCCCTCCCACCACCCCACGTGCACGCACGCACACACACATTAAAAAAAAAGAAGTCAAATGGTTAAGTGGTAAGCCTCTCCAACCATAATTCACCAACCTAGAAAAGATGGGATTCAATCCTGGTACCACCCAAGGGGCTTTACCATTAAGCTAGCCGCCACTTTCACAGGTCGAAAAATAGTATTATTTCAAGCCAACATACCAAATACAAATAACAAGACAACATTTCAACATACAAATCCTCTCGCACAAAATATCAAGAGTAATTAGCAACATCGTTTAAATCAAATTTGGTGATCGGAACCGAAATGGATTCCAATATGCAAGCAAGGTAAATATTTTCTCAGATTTAAGGGAAATAAATACGAGTTTGGAAGTTCAGACAAAAATATGTCGAAAGCACCACCCAATTCATCTTTCATTACTCTAATAGCCAACTATGGTGATTAATCCCAAAACTTTAGTGAATTAAAGCGCAAATGCTACAAAAAGAAACAAAATGAAAAAAACTACATTTGAATTGCAGATAAAGATAGCAGCTTTTTCGTCCTGAAAGTACCTTAATATGCCAAATTCATGAACCTTAACAAAACACACACTGTAGAGAGCAAATGTTCATATATATGAAAACAGAATGACAAAAAGAAAATATAAAATGTGCACCCCTAAAAAAGGGTGCTTATGGTATTTGACTTGATAACAAGGCCACAAATTTTGTAATATAAACCCTAAAATCACATAAATTTTCTCACCACAAAAAGTATAACCTTTTGCTCATCAATTTTTATTTTTTATTTTCACACCACAAATTTAAAATTTCCTAGATTTCCCCAACAAAAAAAAAAATTAAAAAAACACTCTAAATCCAAACACATTTGCACAAGAACCACAAAGAATTAGATAGCTCAAACACCAGCATAGCAAAAGGAATATCAATGTCAAAATCCTAAATCAAGCTTCAAAACTAACTTCACAGTCTATACATAGAGAGAGAGAAAGAGGAGGCGTTTGAGGTGAGCGGCGTAGGCCTTGACGAACTCGTGTGGAGATACATCTTTCACAGTTCTCGCAGCCTCCATTTTCTGCTTCGGCCTCGGCTCCTCTGCGGCGGAAGATCTTCCTCCTGAGCTCTGACTAGGGTTTGTGTGTGTAAAGACAGTGAAATAGAGTGAGGGCTAGGGTTTATAGTCGTGTCTGTGTAACAGTGGGTCGTCTAGGGCTCGAAATTTTGTGAGCCATTGACTCAATTGTATGGGCTAGGGCTGTTTTCTTTTGGGTCGGATGGGTTTTATTTAGAGGTATGGCAAATGGGCTGGTTTGGACGGGTCGAAATCTAAACCCAAATCCGTTTATAAATGATTTGGACTAAAATGGGTGCGGGTTGAAGAAATTGTTGAATAATCTTCACTGTATTTAAAAGATTTTAATTCTATTGTGTACAAAACAATAATTAGAATTTAAAGAAATAAAGAAAATGAGAGAATTTGTTTGATTACAAAAATCAAACTCGAAATAAAAATAAATAAATAAAATGTATTTTATTTTGTTACAAAAACAAAATTAAAATCGATTTAAACATATAATAATAACACTAAAATAAATTAAATAACTTACTTGATTTAATTTTCTTTGAATAATTATCGATCAAGTCCAAGGTTTGACATCGTGTCCTTAAGATGCATTCGTCCTTCCACTAAGATTTTTCGTGATTTGGACGTCTATCTCCCAGGATGAAATGATCTTACCACAAACAATAGTAGCACTACAAATTGTTTGCCTTATGAACACACTAAGTGTTTACACTCTTTCTCAGCAAAATGAAGAGGATGTTTGCAGAATTATGAAGGACGAAAATTAGAGTTACAAAATCCAAATGAGGGTTGTTCTATTTATAGATGTAATGGTGGCTGTAGGATTTGAATTGAACAGGTATGAAACCTGTTGGCTTTGAATTCAAACAGATTTGAATCTGTTGAATTATATTTCAAACAGATATAAAAAACGGGAAGGGCCCTGTTTGGCTGTGCACTAATACCAAACCTGTTTATTTTCGGGAAGGGCTCTGTTTGGATGTACAATAAAACCAAACCAGTTTAATTTCAGTTCAAACCAGTTTATTTGAATTAAATTCAAATGTTTTTTGTCCAAAAAGATTAGTATTGGGCTGAACAAGCCCAACCTAACCTCACACCACGCACAAGCCCAGCCCGCCTGACCGACCGGACGGACGGCGGTGCCCGTGCGTGTGTGGTGGTTTTTGGGTCCAATGGGTCTAGCCCATTTTGTCCATAACCTCTCCCTCTAAACACTTGGGTACCCATTGGGGCACACCCCAAGTACCAAACCCATGCCTTATAAACCCTTTCAAAACCTCCCACAAAATCAATGTGGGACAAGCCTTATTCAAACCTTTAGGCCATGTTTGTTTGGGCGGACTGGATTAGCATTCCCATGACTAATAGTCCTAGGACTATGAATTCGTTGGATTATGTATCCTATCTTAACTAATAATCAAGTTTAAAATAATTAGTCCGTACTTTAATTGTTTAACCAAACATCGGATTAATAATTTTATTAGATTATTAGTCCAATCCCAAACTCATGTCCACCCAAACAAACATGGCCTTAAGGAATTTCCACCAAAACTCCATTTCCATGGAGCATACTTTGGCTTCAATTTCCCATTCACTCGGTAATGGTTTTGAGCAACCAAATATATCACAGCGCGGCATAGAACGCGTTATCACTTTGACCCGTGTAAATCGATGCACGGGGCCCACCTAAAAATTAGACTAAATTTAGGAAAAAATTCTGATTTTACCCAGAATTTTATAACCATTTCCAACAGAAATCAACCCGACCAATTCATTTATTTTATTTAACATTTTTTTATAGTAGATGTAATTTTCATTTAAAACTTTGTGCTAACAATATTTTTTTTCTTTTTAGAGAATTGCACACGTTTGTGTACAGTGATGTGTTTCACAAAGAAGAAACAAACATAGAATCTTATCGACATTACCCATATTTATAGAAGGTTGGCTTGAAAAATTGAATTTAATAAATAAAAAAAAGACATCCGAAAGGATTAAAATCACCAAGAAAAACTCTTTTTTTTTTTCTTTAAGTATTAAAATTTAAATTTAAAAGGAAGAAAAAGTAAAAGAAAAAGAAAACAGACATCAATAAAAATGCAACCCAAATACATAAAAATAAGGAGGAAGAGAGAGAGAGAGAGGGGGTGAAACATTGACCACCTTTAGTTTGTTTTTTAAGATTATTTTTGAATATTATTTTAAAACAAATAATTTGACAAAAATAAATATTAAAAAAATATTTTTAAAAATATTAAAAATTATTTATGCCATCCAAAAAGATAAAGCGATATAAAAATGACAAATGCTTTTAGTTTTTTTTTATTTTTTTGCTAAATTAATTTTTTAGTTTTTATAACAAAACCAAATTACTCCCACCAATAGTAAATACTATTCGCTATGCTTGGTTTTCTTTTTTAAAAAACACTTTTTAAAAAATTTTGTTTTCTTATTTTCTGTATTTTTTTATTTTTATTGATTTTTTTTAATATTTTAAGTAATTTTTAAAATTTTTAGACATACCTAACTTAGATGTATCTAAAAAGTAAAAGATTTGTGAAGAAAACCTTTTAAAAATTCACTAAAAATCTAAAATACAAAAAAAAAAATACTAGAATTCAATATATTTTTTGTATTTTTATGTATTTATTAATTTTTTAAAATATTTTTTTATAATTTTTTTTAAACTTTTTAGATACATCTAAGTAAAGTGCATCTAAAAAGTTAAAAAAAAAAATGTTTAAAATTTTAAAAATATTCACTAAAAACAAAAAAATACAAAAACTAAAAAACCTAATTTTTAAAAAATTCAAACCAAACACACTGATTAGCGTCCACTTTGCAGTTTAACATTGTATAGTGGGTTTTCTATTATCAAAGTATTATTATAAATAAAAAAATATACAAAAAACCAAGTGCAGCAGTAGTTGGTGGATAATTTATGTTGGTTTGTGGATAATTTATGCAACAACCCCTAACCCAGTAGCAACTCACCATCAATCCATTTTAACCCGCATAACTATGGTCTCCTGATTTTATAAATCAGTGGGCCGTCTATCTAGGGCTCTAAAAAACTTGGGCCGGATCCAGTTTAAAGCCCAGGCACTGGAGAACCCTGTTTGGTCACGTGTTAATTTTAGGCTCCGTTTGGTAGAGCTTTGTAATTATGATTTGAGAATATGAGTTGTATTTTGAGTTTATGTGTTTTAGAATTATGATTTGAGTGTAGAAAATTTGTTTGGTTATGATTTTTGAATAAAGTGTTGAATTGAGTGTGGAATTGAGTTTTGAATTGAGTGTAGAATTGAGTTTTGAAAGTTTGATTTGACATGTGAAGTAAGAAAATTTGTTTGGTTATGAGTTTTGAAAAGAGTTTTCAAAACTTAATTCAAATTGTTATAACTCATAACAAAACACATTACTTTCACATTATTGAAAATTTTGATCAACACTCATAACCAAACTCTTTTTAAAATTCAATTAAAAAAATTTATTATTAACAAAAAATAACATTAATTAATTTTTTAATTAAAAATACTACAAAGGAAATAATTTTTTTTCAAAATAAATATTCAAAAAATTTAAATCATAAATATTTAAATAATTTAAATAATCTAAAAAATTTAATAAGTAAAAAATTAATTTAAATATTCAAAAAATTAAAATAATTTAAAATTTTAATATTTTAAATTTAAAAACAACTGTACACTCAAATCCTAACCAAACACATAAAACAAAACTCAATTAAAAAAATCGTAAATCTTAACAAAATTAAAATATTTAAAAATATTTTTATAAAATAGAGTTTGAATTTATTTTTATAAAATTTTTTAAAATTTAAAAAATTAAAATTGTAATATTTAAAAATTAAAATATTCAAAAATATTCAAAAAATTTAAAAAATTAAAAAATTAAAAAAAATCGTAAATCTTAACAAAATTAAAATATTTAAAAATATTTTTATAAAATAGAGCTTGAATTTATTTTTATAAAATATTTTAAAATTTAAAAAATTAAAATTGTAATATTTAAAAATTAAAATATTTAAAAATATTCAAAAAATTAAAAAAAATTAAAAAATTAAAAAAATCGTAAATCTTAACAAAATTAAAATATTTTTAGAATATTGATTTGAATGGAGTTTTGAAAAGAGTTTTGAATTATGTGTTTGGTTATGAGTTTTGAAAAGTAATGATTATGTTTTGAAATGAGTTTTGAGAAATGAGTGTAGAATTGTGATTTGAAAACCCTAAACAAACACAACACTCAAAAGTGAGTGTTGAATTAGATTTTGAAAACTCTGCCAAACGGAGGCTTAATTTTTTTGGCAAAATTCAGTTTCCCCCTGTCCTTAAAGGCTAGTTTAAATATAGGCAAATACCTCTCCTATACTTCTAGGGCCATTTCCCTAAATAAGCTAAAATAGCAAGGGAATTCCCAAATTAAGCCTAGTTTTCAAAGATTTTCCAAAATAGGCTAACTCGCGGTTCACAATCGCGAGTTCAACACTTTTCCCCTGGAGTTGCCAAATCTTGAACTCGCTGTTACAAAACGCGAGTTTGCTTAAGAACTCGCGGTTACAAAACGCGAGTTTACTTAATTTTTTTTTCTTTTGAATTCCGAAGCACGAGTTTAATTAATTTCATCCCAAAAAAATTTTGCTCTGAACTCGCGTTTCAGAACCACGAGTTCATTTTGTTTTGAAGTCGCTGTTTGTAACCACGAGTTCACCCCAAATGGTTTTTGCTCTGAACTCGCTGTTTCTAATCGCGAGTTCATCAATTTTTTTTTTTGTTTTGAACTCGCAGTTTGTAACCACGATTTTGGGGAACTTTGTTCTGGTTAAGTGAAATCGTGGTTGTGAACCACGATTTTAAAACATGTTTTTAAACCCCCCAGCCCCGTGTTTTGTATTCACGATTTCTATATCTCCCTCTGCTGTCTCTCTCTCGCTCTTACTCCTCTCTGTCTGTTCTCTCTTGAGCTCTCTCTCCGTTCTCTCTCTCTCGAGCTCCCTGCTCTGTCTCTCTCTCGAGGTCACTGCTCTGTCTCTCTCTCAAGCTCCCTCTGTACTGTCTCTCTCGTTGGTATGCCTTCTATCATCTACTTTACTGCGAATAAATTAGCATTAGAGTTTATATTTGTGAATATATTTGTGTTTGTGAAAATGTGAATAAATTAGGGATAGGGTTCATGTATGTGGGGTTATGGTTAGGATTTATATTTGTGAATAAATTAGGGTTAGGGTTCATGAATGTGGGGTTAGGGTTAGGGTTTATGTTTGTGAATAAATTAGGGTTATGGTTTATATTTGTGAAATTTTAAGTATAGGTAATTTGTTGAATGTGAATGTGAATGTTGAATTTTAATTATATTTGTTGAATGTTGAATTTGTGAATGAAAACATATTTTAAGTATAGGTAGTTTGTGAATGTTGAATTTGTTAAATTTGAATCAAAACATATTTGTTGAATTCATAATTTGTTGAATGTTGAATGTGTTTAATTATCTGTAATAATAATAATTTTCTTGTATCAAAACAAATTTAAGGAATAATCAAAACATATTTTCGTTTCTTTTGAATCAAAACGTATTTAAGGAATAATCATGTCATTCCCTTTTATTGTCATTCCAATAAATTACCTTTGTCCTATCTGACTAAATATTTACAATAATTTTAATCTTTGTTAATTAATTACACAAGAAAGAGAAACGTTAATTTGGCTGTAAAAATTATTATTAATTAGGTGATGCGGAGTAGTAATAAATTAAAATTAATAAAGTAACCAAAATAATTTTGTTCGAAATTTCAATTTGTTAAGTAAGAATAAGAAATTGAAAAGTAAGGAACAAAATTTGTGATAAGAAATTGCTATGGAAGTTTTCTCATCATTTTGGCCAGGAACAAATATATATATATATATATATATTTTGGAGATAGGGATATGGCAAAATAGAAAAGTCAGATATTTCGTTTTCTTACTAAATTTTTTTAAAGAGTGATTGTGATTGTTAATATTTTCTATGGGTGACCCTTTAAGTAGTACACTAAAATTTTATTAACAAATTAAAAATCTAACTACTTAGAATGTTGACCCAAAAAAAAAAAAAAAAATGAATTCAAATCTAATCGGTTTGTAAAATTGATGCCACATGCCCCTACGATAAGTAAAATTGGTTTGACTAAGTAAAATTATAGTTTACTTGAATTTCATGCCCCATTTATGATTGAATTTCATTTTCGAGTTTTTCCTCCTTAAATTTCATGACATTTCCTTTTATAAATTTGATATAAATAAATGACTTTTTAAAAGTGATTCACAAAAAAATTGATATAAACATTAGAGGTCGAATATAAACATTAGAAGTCAAAAAAGTACTTTTTACCTCTTTGCGAAAAGAGGCCTTTCAAGTCGTCATGGAAAATGCTATTATGAAAACATTTGATATAAAAAAAAGAAAAAAATTATTTAGGAATTATGTTTGAAAAAATGAGTCATTCTCGATAATTTTTGAAATTTTTTGAGTCATCGTACACTCAAATGAAAATTTTTGATTTATAAAATGAAAAAATAAAAAATGAATGAAATGAGTCATTCTCGATAAAAAATAAAAAATTGAAAAAATGAAAAAATAAAAATTTTTGATTTATAAAATGAGTCATTCTCGATAATTTTTATCCACTTGAATTATTCAATTGACTTATTCTTTATGCGCCTGGATTATGTTTATTCAATTAAGTTATAACTTTTTAAGTCATCCTACACTCATAACTTTAAGTCATCCTACACTCAAAGTAACAAAATTAACAATTTACACTTATAAGTTTATGTAAATTACTTAGATTTATAATTTATCAATCACCTAAATCAATTTACATCAATTATATTTATTTAATGATTACAAATGTTGTTACTTTATAATTTATAATCATTTTTTTTATAATTTATACAAAAATAAACCAAAATTAATAAAAGATTTTTTGGGTTTTTAGAGTTAAAACTTAGCGGAATTACATTTAATGTGCAGAAGAGCATGATCTTAATCATAATAAGTAATGTAAAAAGCATAGAAGAGCATGATGTTAATTTTGTATGTGTTGTAAGATGTTTTTCTTAAAAAGCTAAAAAATCTAAAGCATTATCATTATTTTAACTCATATCTTAATTAAAAAATCAATAATGATTGTTGGATTATAATTGATGATTACTTAAATAAAGTTTTTGCGTCACAAGTAATTGTAATTGAATGAGTAGAATTTCATATAATTATTTTACAAGTACAAGGAGATATAAGTATATTGTCGCTATTTTAATGTTTTTTGTCTTAATTGAAGCAAGTATATGGACACTGTTCCAATTATTTTCTACTGGGGAGGAAACATAATTCGGGATCCCGATGAAGGCGTATCATATGATGCTAAGCCGAAAGGGATATATGCGGTGCAAATTGGCACCACGCTTAGCAATTTAGAGGAGATATTTACGTCAAAGGTGGCAAGTTATGGGGAAAGTGTCCGATTAACTTTCAAATGTAGATATCCTTATCGCCAGTGGCAACAACACAGCAAATACAAGATATTACCGATCAATGACGATGAGGCGTTGAACACCGTATTAAGTATCGGTGCAAATTTTCAAGCGCCAAATTGTTTGGAAGTCTACATTGAGAAAGAGATTGTACAGAATATCCCGAACATGACACAGATGGATTCTCGTCCGTTCACTACATTACTGACGCATGAGATTGACACAACAGCGTTTCAGTCTCCTATGTATGACTCAGATCAATGTTATCCACTGGGCTACACACAACAGTCATTTCAGGGCCATGGTGTAGAATCAAGTTCACATGGTGGATATGGTTATGAATTTGACAATAACACACAAGATGTGCCCACATGTAGCCATCATACCACTCCGGTTGAAGTTCTTTGGTAATATGGTGAAAGCAGTGAACGAGGTGCGGTTCTTGTGATGACATGTCTGCGGTCTGATGTCGCCCTAAACGATGATGACAATGAAATGTGTGATGAAGAAAATGTATTAGGCGGATCAGATGATGATGATGATGATGAAGAATATGATGCCCAGGCTCCTGTTGACCATGAAAATGCCCCCATTCCACCTAGAGTTGAAATCCCTTTCTATGACAACATTCACATGGGTGGTGATTTTGACATTAGTACCCGTGATGTCGTTCCCCGTAACCAGATCTGGAGCGCTGAAAATCCAGAGTTGGATAGAGGAATGGTTTTTGTTGATAAGAAGCAACTTCTACATCTTTGTGAAATTGTACCATGCAACAAATAATCGAGAGTATAAGGTCGTAACCTCCAAGCAAGACACTGTGGGTGTCTGCTTGCAACGACGCAGCTTGGTGGTTGCGTGCATCTCTTAGTAGGAAACATGGTCTTTTTGAAATTAAGCAGTACAGGGGTCCTCACCATTGTTTATACCCAAACAGGGACCACACTAATATTAGCTCCAGTTACATTGCTTCTCATATTTTGGGACAAGTTGCGGTTAGTATAAAAAATAAATGTTTACATATATATATACATATTTGTTTGTTTATAGTGTTCACATCCAGATAATCCAACTCATATTTGATTGTTGTATGCAGAATGAACCTGATATGCCAATTAAGAATGTCATCGAAGATATAAAAAAAACCATGAACTATAGTATATCATACAAGAAGGCGTGGCATGCAAGGGCAAAGGCAATAAAATGGTATTCGGTGTTGGGATGAATCATATAGACAGTTGCCTAAATTCATGCATGCATTACAGATATCTAATCCTGGCACCATCATGACATGGAAGCACAGATATACCGGGTATACAACCATTATGCCCGTTTTCCACTTTGTTTTCTGGTCTTTCAAACCCGTCATCGATGGCTTTAGATATTGTAGGCCTGTGATAACTATAGATGGTACATTCTTATACGGTAAATACCTTTGGTGTATTCTTGGTAGCAACGATTGTCACTGCCAATAGCAAAATATTACCGCTTGCATTCGCTGTTGTCGACAGGGAGAGTTTGAAGTCTTGGTCGTTCTTCATTCAAAATATCAAGGAACATATTGTTATGGACCGACAGGGAGTGACTTTGATATCTGATCGAGCTGAGAGTATTTTAGCTGCTGTGAGGCGGCATTGGCTGAATCCTTCGCTCCAATTTGTTGGATATCATCGGCACTGCCTTTGACATGTTTGCAGTAACTTTAACACACAGTTCAGAAATAAGGAGCTCAAACAACTTCTGTGGAAACCATGGAGTGCTGATCAACGACGAAAGTCTAATGGTTACTTAGATCAGATACAGGCTATTAACCAAGAAGCCATCATTTGGGTCCGCAAGATGAATCCTGAGGATTGGGCCCTTGCATATGACGGTGGATATCGTTGGGGGGTATTGACCAGTAATGATGCAGAGTGCTTCAATAGCGTCTTGAAAGGTGCAAGGAACTTACCTATTTCAGCTATGGTTGAATTTACATTTCGACGACTCGTCAAATATTTTGACGAGATGGAATATTTGGCCCGATATGCATAATGAGTTCCAATACCTAGAGAGATGCAAGAACTATGGAGGAGGGTATCGTGGGAAATAGTTTCACGTTGATATCGTATGACAAGTTAGTTTGTAATGTGAACAAATTATTATTATTATGTTGTCAAGTTAATTACACCTAAAAACATGAACTTCATTAGTTTGTATCAATATTGACTTATAGGCCCCGCCGTGTATTTGAAGTGCAAACATCTTTTTCGCCGTGGGCGAGTGCATAATAGACGAGTTGTGCGGATGAACCAACCCACGTGCAGTTGTGGAAAATATGAGATAAGACACTATCCATGTTCCCATATGCTCGCTGTAATGTCTGAATGCGGTGACAATCCATTCCAGTACGTTGATCCAGTATATAGGCTTCTCAGTATACATGAGAGTTTGGGAAATTAAATTCAATCCAATACCGCATCAAGATTATTGGGTTGATCCGGAATGGCCCTTATTGCCTAATGACCTTCGTCTGCGAGAAGTAAAACGGGGTCGTACATCTATGGCTCGTATTCCGAATGAAATGGATATATCGACAGCGTTTGGCTTGACTCGTTGCGATGAGTGCCACAGACGAGTCATGACAAAGTAACATTTCCGGCGCGACTTGGTCGATGAAGACTGTAATACTTACATGTTGTAATATATCATTTTGAAATTCTTCATTTGTAATAGATCATTTAATTATGTTTTTTTCAATTCTTTCTTTACCTATCTATTTTGAATGTGTATTACAAAATGTGTACTTGATTGAAAAATGTGTAATGCAAAATTACAAATGTGTATAATTTATGCAAACTTGTATAATTTATTGAAAATGTGTACTAGTTTTTCACCGTCTACTTGATTCGAAATGTGTATTACAAGCTTCTATACTTAATCACGTAGTTCTTCTATCATTTCAAAATTTCATATTTTTGAATATATTTAATATCGAATGCTATATAAATTAAAAAAATTACAAAATTGGAATTTAAAAAAATTAACCTATTCAAAAAATTAACCTATTATAAAAAATTAACCTATTATAAATTAAAATTTTATAAATTGGAATGCTGCAGTCATTGTTCACAATTACAAAATTTTATATGTATTTTGCAAAATTTATAATTTATTCAAACTTGTAACATTACAAAATCAATATTTAAGTTTTGTCAAATATGCCATAAATGTAATCATTAATTTCGAATTGCCTTCGTGTAAGTGGCACATAAATTTATCTTTTCTCGAACCCATAACATTTATTTCATTGTATTTTACATCGTTAACTACAAAATCAATAATTACAGTTTTCTCTGTTATTATATTATGATTAAATGAGATTTTGATATGAATGATCTAATATTTCAGTTGTACAGGCTTCATGGCACATGTACCTGAGGAGGTTCCACTGTTCAAACAGGCACATCGGGCTGACAGTATGTGGGATCGTCCGGTATGCAATAACGTTTGTTGGACTTTATGCCTACAATTAAAATACCTTGCATTTTGTTGTATATTTCGAGATAATGTTAGTATTTAAACTGATAATTCTTTTGTGCAGGATGAGGCACGCACAGTGTTGACATGCCGTCGGGCAGATGGTGGATTGTGGGACCATCCGTTGGACCATAGAGTCTTGCAGTATCTATTACGCGCGAGATTCTATGGTGTGTATCGTATCGGGCACATTCGACTGGACCATGCACTCATCACTGCTCTCGTCGAGAAGTGGCGCACAGAGACTCATACATTCCATTTCTCGATCGGGGAGGCCACCGTCACGTTGCAGGACGTATCTGTTCTATATGGTCTTCAGATTGATGGCGAAGCGATTCTTCGGAGTTGACCCATCTATCGCGACGGAGGCGATGGATAGCCCTATGTCTTTGAGCTATTGGGAGTAGCACCCACACGTGATTCTGAGCGGTAAGTGAGGTCGGTGGTTGGCGGAGCACTTTGCTCATCTTCGAGATCATGCTCGAGATGAGTTGATGCAATGACATACCGAGCATATATTACGTGGCTTATTGGGGGTACTTCTCCTGATAAGTCCTGAGAACACAATCAAGTGATGTACTTGCCATTCTTGAGAGACATTGAGGAGATTAGGCGTCTGACTAGGGTAGCGCTCTGGCATGGTTGTATAGGATGCTATGTCGAGTAGCGCGGTGGAGTCTGAGGATATTGGAGGACCACTTGTGTTGCTCTGAGTTAGTAACAATTTTATTACATGTCAATTCATATTGTATGTCATATATCGATGTGTAATTGTGTTCAAACTATTGCATATTTGGGCATGGAGAGATTGATTCGCATTGCCCGTCTGGCTGACAACAAGTTGGTCCTAGTGAGCTTCCTATGGGTAAGGGGACATCTGAGATGCCCACCGGAGGTGAGCCGGTGGAGGGTTGACATGGGCCACAGGTCGTCTCAACCCACGTAGTGGTAGTTTATAGAGACCGGTGGGCCGGATGATTGAGGAGAGGTATGAAATTTTTGATTGCGTTTTAGTTGTCTTCTTCATTGTATATGTTTTGAGTTCACGAGCAAAATTTAATTTATTTGTCGTCATTTTAGTTTATCTGGCGACCTTATCTTTGGGGTCCTCGTCGCTCCCGACTCATGGCCCGGGTCGGGAGATATGGATGGCGAGAGTGCCACTTATTTGTTTTGGCGTGGTTGAGTGGCATCTCCCCATCGTGTCCTCCGATAGTTTGTTTGGTCGGTGCGATCCGACGATCGGTTCGACATCGAGTGGCGATTCTTGCGTCATCGATAAGGCGTGGTGGCCTTGCAACCGCATCTATTTTATATGCCATATATCTGATTGTGGGATGGCCAGGAGTCTGTTATGACTACAATGATGAGGTGCTCCTCTTGAGCCCTTACATGTTGTGGTATCGGCGACATACACCTACTAGTCGGGAATCCGAGCCACGTGTCGAGTGCGGATATCGTGGAGTTGGCCCTTATCTTGAGGCATTGGTGAGTATCATATTATGTGTCGATAATTATTAAAATCATAGTTGCTTTACTTTCGATCAAGCTGTAGCCTAATAATACGTCTGCATATGCATTGGTCGGGAGGGCGGAGGGTGTTTCACTTGGTGAGGGCGCCCATTTGAGGCGTGACGGACGGCATGCCTTGGAGGCCGTTGCGAAGATCCGAGAGTTATTGTACCGAGCATTCGGCTTGCCCATCGGGAGATCGTTTGCATTTCGGCCACTACGGTGTACACACTTGATGGCGATCCAAACACATCGGCCAGCGCGTCGCGTCGGCGCCTTCCACTTGGCGCTGCCACGCCAGCTCGCCGACATCCGTCACCCCACATACTACCCTATTGATATCTGCAGATTCCTCGGCGTACTTTATCGCGACATCTTGGCATACCTTATATGCGACCACGATTGAACACCGCCCCATACATGCATAGCGTTCTTACCCCACCCACCGATTACCACCACGAGCGGTTCCACCGCGACCATGAGTACACATGATGCAGTTCTCACTGGCATCTCCCACGTTGATGCTGAGGGCCATATTGAGCCCCCTCCCAGAGGGCGCGGGAGAGGTCGAGGTTTTGGTCATGGCGGACGTCGTGGCAAAGGTCGTGGTGCGCGGCAGAGGTCGAGCTCAGTGCAGATCGTGATCTGATTGCACCAGATCTTTGAGTTTCACAGCTCCGTGATATCCGATCTTCTGCCCTGAGCAGGATCAAGCGACACATGTAGTAGAGGGGTCACGATCCACAGGCTCCAGGATCGCATTTCGATTGGGGAGCAGATATTGAAGAGTCTACATGAGACCAGGAGGAGAGGTCCTGATCGGGGTTGTGGGGCTGAGGCGAGTTAGGGCATTAGCGGGTGTGATGTGGAGTGTATAGTTTATTTTATTTATACTTTTTGTTATAGTTTTGTATATCAAACTTGCGAGATGATGTAAATGTATCTTACTTATTTATTCGGAAAATATAATTTTACAATTTTGTTATTCTTACTTGTTTTGATGATTTCCATAAAAATGAAAACGAAAACAAAAAGGAAACAAAATAAATATCTAAACACGCACATAATTTTGTTTTCCCTTTTCTTTCACTTTTCTGAATGATTGCATTCACTGTCTTCTTTTCATGTACAAACCAATGATAACCAAACAAGTATTTGAACTATTTGTTATATGAACATGTACTTCATTAAGTATTATTATTATATTCCACATCAATAATGCATGAAATAATTAAAGTCTAGTTCAAGTAGCGTTCTTCAAAATAACAATAACGGAGAGAAAGCAAAGGTAGAATGACAAGAAATATTCGAAAACAATTGAAATATCTCCCTTCATTGATAAGTGGTGGATAAGTATTACAAATTGCATGCATTACAGAAATGGTTTGGGCGTTCATCCAAACAATTTCATTCATTATCATCATCATCTGACATCTCAATATCAGATTCATACATAACATCCATGCTCCAGGCGTAGTACTGGTGTGCATCATCCATTAACCCATCTTCGGCATGCTCATTTGCGGTCTTCATTAGTCCGGACCTTTGCAAACGTTAGGTCATGCGATTAACCTCGTCATGATACGATGCAATGCCCTTTGCAACAAGCTGGGAGTGTCGGTTGGCATACGCATGGCTAACAAGCGAAATTTAAGATTAACTTCACGACATAGCTCAACGAGAACGTTTGCTCGAGTTTTGCGAAATTCCCTTAGCTCTCATGGTATTGGCGGTGTACGTGAGTAACGCAAATTTGGATTCATTGGGTATTCAAATTCATCTCCATCTGCAACCCAATAGCGACCCATTGTTGAATATAGATCAACCACCGTATATTTCATGATGATATTGCTCGAAATAGCTGTAAAACTTTTGTTGTGGTATGATGCGATATTTATACCATATATACACATGGTAGTTGTATGTATGAAATTATTGTAAAGAACTATGCATCAGAGTTGTCACGTCAACTTTTATGACCTGAACAACTATCCATCAACTTGATAGGAGTTGTCACTTCGACTTTTATGAATTGCATAATTTATTGTTATTCCAAAACAAAAAGTAAAAACCTAAAAAAAATAATAAAATAAAAACCAAGCTGATCAACCGACTAAACGTCTGAATTAGTCAAATTTCTGTGCCTGAAATTTTTTTTAAAAAATAAACGTGAAATTATAATTTAAAAATCTTTAAAATATTTTTAATTTTTTTGAAATATGTTTCAGAAATTTGTTTACTTTTTACGTGTATTGACATATTTATTAATTAGTTGTTATTTTGTTATGATACCCCCTCAAAATTTTAATGGATTGCATAATTCACAAGGGCACAGTAGGTATGGTACGATAATAAATTGTAGCTCGGCGCAGTGATACGTCCAATATTTGTCAGTGATGCTCACCAATTACTTGAACCGGTGTAATAATTTGGATGCTTTGTTTTTTCCTCAGATGCTATGTCACTTTGTGCAGCGATGCAGTGATGCATCTGACTTTGTCTTGATGATCGATGATGCATGCCACTTTATCTTGATGCGAATGCATGTGACTTTCTGACTTTGCCATGCTTATATAGTTTGTCACTTTTTTCCTCACATTTCGTGATGCATGTGACTTTCTGCAGCGCAAGTAAATGCTTTATTTATTTTTTATCACATTTCAAAATTCATGTAAGTCACATCAATACGATCACATGGCAATAGTATTGATAAACAATTATGCGATGGACTAAAGGAGTAAAGTGTAATTTACCGAATAAAGCAAAAAATGCAAAGAGGAGAAAATGAGATGAAGAATATTACTTTAAAACCTATTAAAAATTTAAGCATTTAATTTATAATTTTTTAAAAACACCACTTTGTACTGAAATCGTCAATTCCAAGTGACTACTTACTGTATGGAAAAAGTAAGTATGAAAAAATAGTTTCATGTAGCGATGTGACAACTCACTGCATGTTGTTTTATTTGACAACTCACTGCTCCAATATGAAGGGATTGCATTGTCATCATTTGGCCTACAATTATAATTTTATCTGACAAACACGTCAGTGACTACATCAAAGGTACACAAAGTCATGGGTACTCAGTATTGCATGAAATGAAAAGCTAAAAAATAATATCACGGGTATCACTTGTTCCACAGTGCCCCAGCATGCGTTATCGTCACTAGATCATCTCTAGTTAACCCTCAGTATGATGTCTATAAATAGCGACACCCCCAGTATGATGTTTGTTCAAGTCATAACAATAGTAATATATCTACAATTACTATTATTATTTGTTTGTTTATTTTATGAACAATGTCTTCAAGAGGTGCAGGAAGTTCACGCCAGCAAAGAAATCCGAAAGTGTGGCTGCTACCTCCATTTACTTATGACTACAAGAGCGAAAAATACTCGAGTCCGAAGGATTATTATGCTGGTATTCGAGCAGAGTGAGCGTTCAGGGTAACAGAGCAAGAAGGATTGTTTAATGATCTACGTAACTTTGGGGCACCGGTACCTCATCGTCGTTCATTGACCATGGCTAGACGAAATGTAAGTGACTATGAAAAAGCAGTTACTAGAATTAAGAAGGAGAACAACAGAATGTTGATGCGGAGATGTCGACATTTCATGCTTCAGTTAGCCACCGAAATGGCAGAAAGCAAGCAACAGAGATTTGACAGTGATTGGGCGAAATAATGTCTTAAACAATGAAAAATATCTCTCTGACTACTACATGTCAGATGAGGAATGAGAAATCAAACACCTTTATCTTTCATATATGTTTGTATGTTGTCTCATATCTTCGTTACATGAGTGTGACACAATGTTGTTGTTCATCTAACGTACGGATGTATTTCAAGTATTTGTTTTATGAACTTGAAGTTTATGAAATAACTACATTTATAACTGCACATTTATTAGTTCATGACTTTCTTTATTGAATTGCAATGAGTTAAGGAATGTTCTGGATTAACGAATGGATTAATGTATGTTGAATTATGTGAATACTTAAAACACATAAAACAGAACAGGTAGCTCGGTGAAAAGCTTCCCTTAACTGGGGCTCGTGAAATAGGGATCATGTACGTAAAGAATTTCAATCTCCATCGAGAAAGAAGAAAGGGTCGCCTTCCAATTCCTGGAAGTCCGGTCAAAATGATGACTCTGTTAACGAATGAGGGGTTGACATATAACTAAACTTGAGGGGGCTGGACAAACAAGCTCAAAGCCAATGGTTGGTCCAGTTAGGGAACTAAATAAAGTTCATACAAACGAACAACCGCCTTGAACAACACATAAAACAGAACAGGTAGCTCGGTGAAAAGTTTCCCTTAACTGTGGCTTGTGAAATAGGGATCTTGTACATAAAGAATTTCAATCTCCATCGGGAAAGAAGAAAGGGTCGCCTTCCAATTCCTGGAAGTCCAGTCAAAATGATGACTCTGTTAAGGAATAGGGGGTTGATAAATAACTAAACTTGGGGGGCTAGACAAACAAGCTCAAATCCAAGTGGTTGGTCCAGTTGGGGAACTAAATTTAAAACCCCATTGGTTTTACTTGATTTGCTTATCAAAATCACTATTTACAATTAATTATACACAAACAGATTTACCTCAACACCAATTTCATGTATGTGGGATTCTCAATTCAGAAAGTCACATGGCAACAGTGAATTCACTGATTTACCTTCTGATGAGCATGCCCTTATTTTGTTGGTATATGCAGATGGATTGTCAAGTCATGTGACTTGGTGCCTGAACTTTGGTTTTCTCAATTTGTTGCTCAATTTTTTAATTACAATGACAACTCAACACCAATTTGATATATGGGAATCTCAATTGAGAAAGTCACATAGCAATGATGAATTCAGCGACTTACGTCGATGAGCATGCCCTTATTTTGTCGGTATATGCAAATGGATTGTCAACACATGTGACTTGGTGCCTGAGACTTTGGTTTTCTCGATTTGTTGCTCGATTTTTTATTACAATGACAACTCAACACCATTTTGATATATATGGAATCTCAATTGAGAAAGTCACATGGCCTTGATGAATTCAGCGATTTCGTCGTGAGCATGCCCTTATTTTGTCGGTATATGCAGATGGATTGTCAAGACATGTGACTTCGTGCACAGACTTTGGTTTTCTTGATTTATTACTCAATTTTTTTATTACAATGACAACTCAACACCATTTTCATATATATGGGAATCTCAATTCAGAAAGTCACATGGCAACAGTGAATTCACTGATTTACCGTCAGTGAGCATGCCCTTATTCTGTAAGAAAATGCAGATGGATTGTCAAAACATGTGACTTGGTGCACAGACTTTGGTTTTCTCAATTTTTTACTCGATTTTTTTTTTACAATGACAACTCATTTCTTATTAATATATATGTAGGATTCTCAATTCAGAAAGTCACATGGCAACAGTGAATTCACTGATTTACCGTCAGTGAGCATGCCCATATTTTGTTGGTATATGCAGATGGATTGTCAAGACATGTGACTTGGTGCACAGACTTTGGTTTTCTCGATTTTGTAATTGATTTTTTTATTACAATGACAACTCATTTCTTATTAATATATATGTAGGATTCTCAATTCACAAAGTCACATGGCAACAGTGAATTCACTGATTTACCTTACAACGAGCATGCCCTTATTTTGTCGGTATATGTAGATGGATTGTCAAGACATGTGACTTGGTGCCCAAACTTTGGTTTTCTCGATTTTTTGCTCGATTTTTTTATTACAATGACAACTCATTTCTTATTAATATATGTGGGATTCTCAATTCAAAAAGTCATATGGCAACAGTGAATTCACTGATTTGTGAATTCAGAAAGTCACATGGCAACTGTGAATTCAGAAAGTCACGTGACTTCGTACAGAGTATTTGCTTTTCTCTGTTTTTTCAATGTACTGACAACTCATACATTGTTCATTTATGTGGGATTGTCATGCAGAGGCATCTTTCTAAAGTCGTTCATAACCAACTATATAAACGAGTAAAGGTGAAGACAGAACCTTACAACTCATTTCGCCCTACGAAATTATCATTTATTTGCTTTACAAAATTAGCACGGCTACATGGTTCATGGGAGAGAGTGGTGGGAATCGCAGAGGTGGTAGGAACTTGCAAAGGGGTGAAAGTTCATGACGAGGAGGGGGAAGGGGAAGTGGCGATGCTGAAGATGAAACACCATTTCCTTTGTTAGATGCCTCTTGTGCTTATCATGATAGGTTCGGGAAGCGACATTTTGTCATGCCCAAGTACTATCGAGATCCATGTGGTTTGATGGAGGATCCTTGTTGTAATCAAACAGGATATGGTTATGCAAATGCTAGACTTCTGAAGTGGCCCGCACTATTTATAGAGCGAGTGCAAAATGAAAGGTTATGTCGGGAAAGACGACTGAAGGTGCCAAAAGCACGTTCTGTTGAGATCCAAAAGGAAGATCCTGATAATGTTGATCGACTATGTCAAAGACTACAACATGAGATTTCTCAAATGGGTCGTAGGTTGGCCCGCGATATGCAGCTACTCATAGTTAAGAAGGATGCCCAGAAGAACAAAACAGAACCAAATGATGCGGCTATCAAGGCTATCATAGAGGATCCTCGTCTCTGACGCTGAGCTTTCGGATTGTTCAGACTCTGAGCCACCTACCGATTTAAGCGCGAATTAGGTGTTAATGTCTACACTTCGGCAATATTAGGTCATGCATTCATATGTAATGTCTGTGTTAGAGTAAGTGTTTCCGTAATGAGTTTGTCAGATTGTCTGCCTAATATTTGTCTGTCTAACTTTTATGTTTATCTACGTATTGTGTGTTCAGTTCATGGTGTCCACAATGTATTATTGTCTGAGACTTATGTCTGTACTACTTATGTGTTTTTTCCTCAAGGTTTTATAAATTACATTATCACCTTCTAACCTAAAACAAAGACAACAGAAAAAAAAATTATTTAAATGAAAACGGCTTTAGTAAAGCCAAAACAAATTTCTGAATAACACATTCTAACCCAAAACAAAGACAACAGAAACAATAAAAATTAAAAAACTTTACATGAAAATGGCTTTAGTAAAGCGAAAAGAAATTTATGAATTACATTATCACCTTCTAACCCAAAACAAAGACAACAGAAAAAAAAATTATTATTTACATGAAAACGGCTTTAGTAAAGCCAAAATAAATTTCTGAATAACACATTCTAACCTAAAACAAATAGACGAGAAAAGAAATAAAAAAAATAAATGTTTACATGAAAATGGCTTTAGTAAAGCGAAAAGAAATTTATGAATTATATTATCACCTTCTAACCCAAAACAAACACAAGAAAAACAAAATAAATTTACTTTAGTCAAAAAAAAAAAAAATGCTGAATTATACATTCTAACCCAAAATAAAAGAAAAAATAAATTAACATGAGAACGGTTTTAGTAAAACAATTTTAACCCAAAAATTTATTCTGAAATACATTATTACCAAAACAATGACAACAGAGAAAAAAAAAATACAAATTTTCACTTAAAACAAAGTAAAACAAAAAAATTTATGTTAAAAATAAAAATTCACTTAAACTCGCGGTTAGAAACAATGAGAGTTCAAAAAATTTTTTTGATGAACTTCATGATTACAAGCAATGAGTTAGGAAAAAAATTTCACTTAAACTTCATGATTACAAGCAAATGAGTTCGGAAGAAATTTTTTGATGAAATCGTGGTTGCAAACAGCGAGTTTAGAACACATTTTTTTTGGGATGAAATTAATTAAACTTGTGCTTGGAATCAAAAGAAAAAAAATTTAATTAAACTCGCGGTTTGTAACCGCGAGTTCTTAAGCAAACTCGCACTTCGTAACAGCGAGTTCAAGATTTCGCAACTCCGGGGGAAAAAGTGTTGAACTCGTGATTGTGAACCGCGAGTTAGCCTATTTTGGGAATTCTTTGAAAAATAGGCTTAGTTTGGGAATTCCCTTACTATTTTGGTTTATTTAGGGAAATGCCCCATACTTCTAAACTAAAGTGTACCCATTACTTTTTTTAGCAAAATTAACAAAAATCATGTGTGCAAATTTTGAGAGTCAGCTAAAAAAAATGTCAACTTGAAAGTCAAATTTTATACAAAAAGACATTAATACCCTTGATTTCATCTTTTTCCATTTTCCCATTTGATAATCCTAACCTAACTTAATCGTCTCTAAAAAAACTAAGATTGAAGAACTTATGGAAATAAGGGAAATTTGACCATACACCCCTCTTAGCTTCATTTACTTGTTAAAAGGTCAAAAAAAAAAAAAAAATAATAATAATAATAATTTCAATACCCCTTCATAATTATAAAGTTATGTATAAAAGATACAATTTGTTATTTGAATATTTTATTTGACCATTATACCTTATCTTTCTTCTCTTTCGTTTACAACACTCTCTATCTTCACCATCTTGATGGTTGTTCATCGCCTCTACTAATTTCATTGTCTACCGGCGTCACTCATCCTCACCATCGGCCGGCAACCACTATTTTTACCGTTAAACCACCACCATCTCAGATTTGATACCTACAAACTCATATTTGATATCAATAACTTCAGATCTGAGATAAAAGAACTTAGATTTGATAGAAAAATGAGAAATCGAGATATTTTAATGAAAAATCAAGAGTTTTTTTTATTTGTTTGTTTGTTTGTTCTTAGATCTAAAAGTAAAATTTGATTATGATTCGTTGATTTAGTATGTATTCTATTTTTTATAATAGTAGAATTTTACTCTAGTTAACAATATGCTGATCTACTTAACGACAGTAAAATTTTGCTCTTTATTTATTTATTTATTGCAAAGTAAAATTTTACTCTAAATTAAAGTAAAGTTTACTATGATTCAAAATAAAATTTTACTCTGAAACAAGATGTAAGGATGGCTTTACAAGAGAGTGTTGTGTTATGAACTAGAGTAAAATTTTATTGTTCGAAGAACAGAGCATCATAAGAAGAAGATAAAGAGATAAAGAGAGAGTATCATGAGAAGGAGAAGAAGAAGAAAATAAGACAAAAAAGAAGAAAAGAGAGAGAGTGAGAGAACATAAATGGTGAGTAACACACACACACACACACAGAGCACGAACCATCAAAACCAAAGAGAGATAGAGTGAAGGATCTCAAATATGAGGTTTGCAAACCGTCGCGAATCGTCATTTTCTGGCAACGATGACTGTGAATGATCTCAGATCTGAGGTTGTAGATACGACGGGAGATGGTGGCGATGAAGACAGTAGAAAAAGAGTTCCACGGTAAGTGTAAGTGGCCAGTGGAGAAGCGGCGATGGCACCGATGAAGAGTAACAGTAATAAGAGCGAGACAGAGAGAAGAGAGATTGAGATGAGAGAAAGTGATTGCAATTTGATACTCTCTCTTTCACACACACACACACACACACACACACACACACACACATATATGAGGGTATTATAGTAAAATAAACAAGTTTTAAAATATTAGAGGGTTTTGAAAGGATCCATATAATTCTTATCCCTTTTTAAGAGAAGTTAGACACTGCATGGTCTATCACCAAATCTCCTTAGAAATAAAGTAGTGATGTAACATGACTGCCAATATTTCTTATTACTCATTGAAATGTTTAATTTTATCTCTTCAACTTCTAAAAACTCAAACTACACAAAACATGAAATTCAACTTATACACTCTTTAAAAAGAACTTTTCAACTCAAATGATGATATCCAACTGTAACTATTGACTAAACATTAATTCCACACAAAATATACACTCTCTATCAAGCATTAAGGATTTTCCACAACACCAATTCCACATAAACTATGCACTCTGTATCAAGCACTAAAGGTTTTATACTAGTCCAAAAATATATATATATATATATTAAAGCTTATATATATATATTATATAAATATATTGTTACCCATAAAGCAACCTAAGAAGAGGGGTGAATTGGATTTCTACATAAATTGCTAAATTAAAAAATTAACCCAAATAAAAAACAATTAATAATATGAAACAATAAAGATGAGTAATAAATTAAAATTTAATCCAAATGAGAAATAAATATGAAGCAATATAAATGAGACTAATAAAAATAAATTAAGCGAATGAAAAAGAAGAGAGAGCAAACACAGAATTTATAGTGGTTTGGCTCAAACCAAGCCTACGTCCACTCCTCAAGATCCTCCTTGAAATTTCTTCACTATTTGTCAAATACAAATTACACTCCTAGTTTTACAGGTGCTAGTGAACCTTAATAATTGATCAATCCCAATCACTCCAACCAACTAGTTGTGACTCTGGTGTTAGTCACACCCAACTCAAGTGATTTTATCTAAAAAAAATCACTCACAAAAATATAACTCTCTTTTACAAGAAAAATGATAAGGGATTGAAAACCCTTTTACAATAAAAACTCAAATTCTCAATATACTTTGTTTTGAAAGAAATTATAACTCAATGAAAATGCACCACGCAATGTTTTAAGAATATCAATCAAAATTTTCAGCACTTTTATGTCTTTTCTTTTCTCTACAAAACTTCTTTTATAGCCATAGAAAAAACTAGCCGTTGCAAAGAGATTCTAGGTAGGCTCCTCTTTCCTTCTATTTTTCTTCCATTTGAATTCATTAACCTTTTGGATTTGCCTCATTTTTGCCAAGAAACACTTCAAATCAATCAAAGGAAGAAAATAAATAAGAAAAGATATGGAAATAATTTGAATTGTTTTTTTTTTAATTTTAATTTTATATTAAATTAAAATATTCAAAATATGCACAATAAATTCAATTAAATTTTAAATCGGTGCAGCATATGATAAAATTCATTTTCATATTTTGTGTCGAATGATTGTGAAAATATGTATATTAGAAAATCATAATTTGTCCAATAATATGTTAGACATTATCAAAATCAAATCGTCAGATTAACAATCTCCCCATTTTTTGATGATGACAATACATGTATAGATTTGACACAAAATTGAAATCAAAATCAATTTCTTTTGAATTTGTACAACAGAAAATATTTGACAATTAAAGTATATGCATAATTCAAATTCATATTTCCTCTCTGCCCTTGACATCATCAAAATAAAATGTTAATGTGAGTGAGGAAAAGAAAAAAAAAAAAAAAAGAAACTCCCCATCAAATCATGGATATATTCAAAATATAAAGTTATTTACAATAGAAATGTTGGAGCCTATTTTTATATTAAAACCATCACTACTCCATATCAAACTTAATAATCTAAGATTTATAAATATGACTTAGAATCCAGAATTTAAGAAATCGAATTAGACATTCCAAGTTCTTTTCTGATGAAGCAAAATTGATTTTCATTTAGGGGCTTTGTGAAAATATCCGCCAATTAGTTGTAGGTATTTATAAATTCAAGCTCAATATCCCTTTTTGAACATGATCTCGTATAAAATGATGTCTAATCCCAATGTGTTTAGTTTGAGAGTGTTATATTCTTAGTCAAATTTATTGCACTTGTGTTATCACATTTAATAGTGTAAATCAAGTATAACGCAGCGGGTAAAAATTTTAGATCATACCTTAGGTGATAAAACCTGAAGCGAAGAACCTTGTGGGTAAATCATGTGATTCACAAACCACGAACAACGAACACCCAGTAGTGGAGTGATACCACAGTATGAGTATCACCCACACGAGTCACAGTGCAAAAAGCTTGATCGTTATTTTAATGGGAGAGAGTTAGAGAGTATGGGAAAAAATCATTCGTTATTCGATACATCTAATATCTTCTATATCGTATCAGATATACAGGCTGAGTATCCCATCTATCCATATTAGTTGATATGATAGATATAGATATTAAGAGTGGGTTATCCAAATAGGATTCAAATTCAAATTCAAATTACATGGATATGTTTAAATGGGTCATGGGTCATGCCACATGGGCGCCCAAATTCGGGTCCACTACCCGGCCCGATTTTTAACATCTCCCACTCGCACATGAGTTGCATGACACTGCTACATCTCTATCTTAATCTTTCCAAAAAAATGAACAATCTCATACTAGCCAATGAACCGTGCGACTGCTGAGAACACCTGTATGTAGGAGCTCTATACTAGAAACTCAATATGAGTCAGCATAGAGACATCAACCCAAAATAAATAGAAATAGTGTCTTATGTACCCAGACCCCTTTGGCTACATCGGTCCAAAAACATCTCTAACCCCTCAAAGAGCATGTTTGACCCTCCTAGATCCCACAGAGAGCGATGTGAGTTGCCGATAGTGAATATAGAGCAGAGATATAGAACTAGATGATCTTCCCTTCATCCTCATATAATTTAATTCGAAATTGACCGCTTTCCTAGTAATATCCCTTAAAGCCGAATCATACATGATCGCAGGTAACATACCAAAGTAGTTGAACATTAACTCCTCATCTTATGACATAGTCAAAGGTCACAAAAGGCACAAAGTGAAGTCATTTAGGAAAAAATGACTTTTAGGACTCACACGACGAAGAAGCAGGGATCCATTCTCTCATCTCGCTAACGGGTCGATAAGCACATGTAGTACGAATGCATGTTATAGTAGATTTACTCTTCCAAAGAGTGATATTAAACTCACACACCATACAGATCTTAGTCTAGTCACTCTTAAGCGCACAAGTCGCTTCCTAGTGTTTAACTCGAATTCTCTATTTGCTCGCCTCTCAAGCATCAAATGAGATCTCACATCTGGCTATCCATAAGAGGCATATCATGGAAAAGTGGGTACTCTCATATCCATGGTCGGTTTCTAATAAGATCTCATCTTGGCTTCAACCCAGGCGACATAGCTAGTGGATAATTTTAGCTTCTGTATTGGCTCCAAATACAATAAGCCACTAGTCTCATCCTTGCTCACTACCTAGCGCTAAGGGCGATTGCTCGTGTGAGTAAGCCAATCTTGCATGCTAACATCAATTTATTTATTCTGTGTATGCTAATTTACAAACCATTACAAAAAGTAGTAAACATAAATGTGTAATATAAACAAATATGAATACTAATGGCATAAATATCCCAAAAAATATGAGTTCAATTGAATTCACACACACACACACATATATCACCACCTACGTAGTCCTAAAGCCCTAACATAAGTAAGATAAACATCTCTAGCAATGGGCTTAGTCAAAGGGTCCGTAACCATACGACTCGTAGGGATGTGCTCTAGGATCACTTCTTTTTGCGCCATAATGTCTCTGATAAAATTGAACCTCACATCAACGTGTTTGGTTCTCTCGTGGTACTTAGGATCCTTAGCGTAAGCGAGTGCAGTCATGCTATCACAATGGATAGTCACAGGGTCTGAAGTGTGTGTGACAATATCCAAATGCTGAAGGAATCTCCTCAACCAAACAGCTTCCTAAACAGCAGATGAACAAGCCACAAACTCAGCCTCCATAGTCGATAAGGCAATACGGGATTGCTTCTTACTGCTCCAAGAAATAGCACCATCGCTAAGTATGAAAGCATATCCTGAAGTAGACTTATGCTCATCTAAGTCTCATCTCCAGTCAGCATCACAATAGCCAACTAGACGTAGATCTGAACTTTGGTAGCAAAGTGTGTAATCTGCAGTCCCTCTAAGATATCGTAATATCCTCTTAACTGCTTTCCAATGAGCTGGTCCTGGGTTGGATTGGTAACGACTCACCAATCCGACTGCATAACAAATGTCAGGGTGTGTACACATCATAACATACATCAAGCTTCCAACAGCATTTGCGTAGGGAACACGAGCCATCTTTTCATTCTCTTCTGGAGTCTTAGGACCCATATTAAGGTTTAGGCTCTCACCTTTCACAACAAGAGTGTCAATGGGTTTGCAGCTCTGCATCTGGAATCGCTCTAGGATAGTCTTAATGTAAGTCTCTTGAGACAAACCGAGAAGTCTCCTAGAGCGATCCCTAGGGATCTTAACATGAAGCACATAGCTCGCTTCACCCATGTCTTTCATCTCAAATGTAGAGAATAACCACCTTTTAGTGGCGACAATCATCTCCTTGTCATTTTCAGCCAATAATATGTCATCCACATATAATGACAATATCATAAAAATGTCCTTGGACCGCTTAACATACACACAGTGATCTTCATCCATCTTCATAAACCCATCAAAAACAATAGCTCGATGAAATCTCAGATTCCACTGTCTGGATGATTGCTTTAAGCCATAAATAGATCGTTGAAGCTTGCAAACTTTGCGCTCCTGACTTACTACCACAAAGCCTTCTGGTTGATCCATATAGATCTGTTCATCTAATTCTCCGTTGAGAAATGCAGTCTTAATGTCTATTTGATATAGCTCTAAGTCCAACTGAGCTACTATGGCCAGAATTAGACAAATAGAGGCAAACCTCACAACTGGTGAAAAAGTTTCCTCATAGTCCACACCCTCTCGTTGGGTGTAACCTATCACCACTAGGCGAGCCTTATACTTTTCTATGGAACCATCTACCTTGCGCTTGATTTTGAGAACCTATTTGTTCCCAATAGTCTTGTGCCCTGGCGGCAAATCAACCAAGTCCTAGACATGATTTTTCTTCATAGATTCTATTTTTTCTTCTATTATAGCACTCCATTCTTTACTAGCAGGGGATGAGAGAGCCTCTTTGAGATTCTCAGGCTCCATCTCATTACTTGGAGCAATCATGAATGCTTCCCTTTTAATCTCAAAACGACGACAGGGTATAACTCCACGTTTGCTTCTACGCAGTTGAGAATCCTCATCCACTGGATCTAATCCATGGGGAGGTAGATCATTCCTACTGTCCCTAAGAGCTTGAGGGATTATCTCATCATTCTCTACTAGGCTACTTGGTGCGCCTTTAAGTAGATCCTCCATCTCATAGAGTTTTACATCTCTAGTTACCTCACCTCTACTAGGGAAATCCTCCTCTAGGAAATCCATATCTCGTGACTCAATTTCAGTCACACTGCCATCCGGATGCTCCCCAATAAATACATAGCCCTTAGAATGCTCACTATAGCGAATGAAGATACACTTCTTTCCTCTAGGACCTAACTTCCCAAACTTATAAGAAGCGTTGTGTATGTAAACTGCCGAACCCTAAGGCCGCAAATTCCCGTATCAGGCTTTTTGCTAGTCCACATCTTATATGGGGTGAAAGAAACTGATTTGGAGGGCACAAGGTTAAGGATGTAGGCATTAGTCAACAAAGTATCTCCCCAATAAGAAATGGGAAGATTAGCTTGTGCTACCACAGATCTAACCATGTCAAGCAATGTGCAATTCTCTCTCCGCTACACCATTTTGCTGCGAAGTCCCAAGAATTGTCAATTGCCTGATAAGTCCTTTTTCCTCACAGAGCACTTTAAATTGCTCAAATAGATACTGATGTCCCCAGTCAGTCCTTAGAGCCTTAATGCTCTTGTCTAAGTGATTTTCAACCTCATTAACATACCATCTAAAGTAATCCAATGCTTCTGACTTGTGAGAAATCAAATAGACATGGCCAAAATGCGTGCAATCATCTATAAATGTGATTAAATAAGGGGCTCCATGCCTTACCCTTACATTCATTGGTCCACATATATCAGAATGAATAAGTTGTAATGGGATAGATACCCTTTTGGCTTTCCCAAATGGTTTCCTTGTTGTCTTTCCAGCAAGACAGTGCTCACAAGTAGGCAAAGTGACTTTAGCGAGTGGGCCTAAAAGACCTTCTCTAGACAATCTAGTCATCCTGTATTGCCCTATGTGGCCTAATCTAGCATGCCATCTCATAGAATCATTATCACAAAAAGATGCAATATTAGAAACAAAGCCATTGGCATTTTTATTAAAACTAGAATTATCCACATCCAAAACTAAAAAACCATTTGAAAGATAACCAAAACCATAAAAAATTGTTCCCAAATAAATGCTAACACCATTATTCTCAAAACAAAAGCTAAAACCAAGGCTCATCATGCTAATAACTGAAACTAAGTTTCGTCGAGTATTCGAAGCATAAAGAACATCATGAAGATACAAGGTGCAACCTCGTCGCATTTCCAGTTTGTATGTGCCAATGCCAAGCACCTCTACGTAGGACTCGTTCCCCATGTAAACTTTTCTGCTCCCAGCAGGTACTCGGCGATACTCAACGAACCCTACTCTGTCCCTCGCGATGTGGTCTGTTGCTCCGGAGTCTACAACTAAAAAATGAGGAGAATGAGCAATTAATGCTTGACTAGAAGCAAAGCATTGAATGTGAGAAATTAAGTAAGGGAGTACCTTCTTCTACTCAGGGCAATCCCGAGCGAAGTGTCCTTGTTTGTTACAGTTAAAGCATGTCAATTTAGCTTTTACCTTCTTGCCACCTATCTTGCCCCTATGCTTGAAATTTCTAGCACAATTGGGCTTTAGCGCAGCTGCTGCTTGTTTCTTAGGAGCACCTTTTGCTTTTCCACGCTTGAATTAAGAAGTCCTACGTGAGCTTGACTCAACCACCATAGCAGAACCATCAGACTTAGCCGCCTCAAGGTGCTAAGCCTCTAGCTCTAAATGACGCGATATGTCTTCGAATGTTTTCACACTCTCATTATACATCATGTTCTGCTTCATCTGCTCCCAAGAATTTGGTAGAGAGCGAAAAACAGCTTGTACTTACTACTCTTGAGTCAAATTGTGCCCAGCAGCGGCAAGCTCACGTATCATGGCTGATATGACCCTCAAATACTGCTTCATTGAGTGATGCGCCTTTTTCTGATATGAGTCAAACTACATGGTCAGCCCACGTAGCTTTGCCAAAGAGGTAATACCAAACTTTTGCTTGAGAGCTTCCCACATCTCAAATGCAGTAAGACAATGCTCAAACCCACTAATCAAGTTGTTGTGCATGCTGCTCAACATAGTAAAGTGCGCACACCGATCTTTGTTACGCTAAGTCTGAAAGACTTCAAGATCACGACGATGTTGAGCTGTATTGCCCTATTTAGGCTCAACCATCAGTTGTTCAAGTGTGGTCAACACTTCTTGCTCATTGAGAAGGTATTGGATCTTATAGCGCCATATGTCATAATTGGCTCCATCCAATTTCTCTCCCTTAGTTAAGTCTGCCACCACTGTCTTAGCAGCCATTTCTACATACAAAGTAAACAAATGCGCAAGGGATATTAATGATAGCAACACAAAAATTATTTTGCAGTAAAAGAATCTAAATTAAATAATGATAATATTACACATGTCTCAAGACAAAAAATTTGTTATGCTTGTAATCATCTCTAGCGTCTTTAGTGACAATTATCAAAATTTAATTTAACTCCATGTGCAAAAAAAAAAAAAAAAAAAAAAAAAAAAAAAAATCAACCTCCCACTACTTGTAACATATACAAAGCATGATAAATTCCATACAATAGCATCTTAATGTAAATTTATAACTAACTCATTCTATATTCATTTAATAATGGAATTTAAGTAAATAAATAAAAAAACTAATCATGCTTCTCTAATCACAACATATTACAAACTCTAAAAAAAATAATATGATGTGTTTAATATTCAGATTATGCCATAATAGAAAGTACATCATTCTTAAATTTTCTAAATTTTTTTTGAAATTTTAAATAACTAATAAACACACATAAAATCAGAAATAAATATTCTAGAATCTGGGAAACTGCAACAATTATATCAGTAAATAGTAAACCATTACAGTAGTCTACAATAAAAATTTCAGCCCTAGAAACTTAGTCATGCAACACCAGAAGTATTTTAAAGTAGAAATAATGAATTATTATCTCAGGAAAAATATTTTTTATTTTCATAAAATTTTGAAAATTTTACAGAAGATAAAAAATTTAATTTTAAGTCCAACAGTACCAACCATGCTCAAAACAAAGCTATAACGAATTATTTATGACCATTTAACGCGATTCAGAATTAGAAAAAAACAAAAACAAGCACTTTAGCCCAACAACCAAGCTAGCCGTGTGCAGCAAAAAGCTTGGCTCGGCGCAATGCAGCGTCATTAAGCGGATGTCGCGCACATTCGAAGTGCGCTTGGCAAGTGCGGGTTGTGGCTGATGCGTAGCGCGCGCGTAGCGGTGCTGACGTTGTCAGATGGCGCATGCGGATCACGTGCCGCCTTCCAAGATGTTTTCTTGTCCATCTTTAGTATTGTTGGACTCCATTTTTCAAAATAAGAACAGTTGCGGTCTCAAAAATGACATTTAATAAGCATAAATGATGAGGTGTATTACACTCTCTCTCTAATGAGAGTGGAAGTGCAGAAACCCTGCACTTCATTTTCCTCCTTAAGCTATCAAAAATTCAAAACGAACTCAAATTAGGGTTTGATGTATCTCATCAACCGTAAATCCAAATCTAACAAATAATATATGGTTTTGAAGGTCTCGAAATAAAGATTCTAAATATGTAAGATTTGCAGACTGAAATTAAAGCATGTAAAACCATCATGCATGTAAAGTTTCGGAAATATAAAATGGGTTTCCATTTTTCTTGAAATCTAACCGTTGGATTTTCATGAAACTTTGTAGATATGTTCTACATTAAATATACTGCAACATATATAAATTTCAAGTCGATCGGAGATAGTTCGAAAAAGTATTAATTTTTATGCATATATCATGTATATATTTATATAAAATTATACACATATTTTAATGCATAAAAATAAGCACGAAAATACCTATTAATGCTTTGATACCAATGTAAATCAAGTATAACGCAGCGGGTAAAAATTTCAGATCATATCTTAGGTGATAGAACCTGAAGCGAAGAACCTTGTGGATAAATCGCATACTTCACAAACCACGAACAACGAATACCTAGCAGTGGGGTGATACCACAGTATGAGTATCACCCACACGAGTCACAGTTCAAAAAGGTTGATCGTTATTTTAATGGGAGAGAGTTAGAGAGTATGGGAGAAAATCATTCATTATTCGATACATCCAATATCCCATATATCGTATCAGATATATAGGCTGAGTATCTCATCTATCCATATCAGTTGATATGATAGATATAGATATCAAGAGCGGGTTATCCAAATAGGATTCAAATTCAAATTCAAATTACATGGATAAGTTTAAATGGGTCGTGGGTCATGCCACATGGGCGCCCAAATTCAAGTCTAATATCCGGTCTAATTTCTAACAAATAGAAATATGATCATAATGCAAATTAAAACCCTCCAATTGTTGTTTCATCCATAATATCTGAGTACAACAACTTGCAATTGCTATATATTCAGTTTCAGGAGTGGATAAAACAATTGAGTTTTGCTTCTTACTAAACCAAGATGCCAAAGCAAGTCCTAGAAATTGACAAGTTTCACTAGTGCTCTTTCGGTCTACTAAACTAGTAGCATAGTCGGTATCCGAAAAACCAATTAGTTCAAATGAGACACCTTCAAGATAAAATAATCCCAAGTTTTGAGTACCAATAATGTCACGACCCAACCCTCGGGGCTTAGGACTGGAATCACAACTTACTAATTAATTTTGATCTTAACAAATTAAATGGCGTAGAAGGAGGCAGAATGGAAGTGAGAAAAATAATTAAACAGAAAATTTACTTTATTAATCATTCTATTGTTAAAAAAATACATCCATAGGGCGTTTACTGTTTTATTATGTGGTGATAGAATTTTAGAAAAAAGAAAAAGAAAAGAAAAACAAAATGTAACAGGTTGACATCAAATTCCGTACAGGTCCCACCACGAGGTTACAGTTCTTCTTTACATCTCAACACCTGAAAGGGGTAACAGCTATAAGAGCACAACATAATGAGAAATATTATGCCAAGAGTATAGGGGATACAAAATAACTGTGGATAGTTATTTAAGCTAAAACATTAACATAACTTAATTTGAATAAACAAATTATTTAAGTGACAGAAACTGAAATATATAAACTATATATATAAATAACCATAACCACGATACAAAACAGAACAGAACATAAGTCACTCGAGTGACAATCAAAACAGAGGTTAATGGATTCATGACAAACAAAGGGTTACAAGGTGACCAATCAGGAGCTAATGGTTTATTTAAGTCCACCAAGGCATAGGATTCCCGTGGTGGTACTTACAGAAAATAATTGTTTACAAACTCATTGTCAAATAATTATTAAAATTTAAACAAACATATCCATGGGTTTCAATAAATAGAGTGCAGAAAATAATTAATGTAATCAAAATATTAATATAATTTATAGAACACAAATGTTATAGTAACCTAAAATTTACGTAAAATATATTTTGGTGACTCAAGATATAATATAATTCACCTTAATATTAACCTTTTACTTTTACTTTTCCGTTCACGAAAACACTCTTCTTCACAGGCTAACTACCCTTACTGTATTTCCTCTTCCTTGCCCATGCTCTATTTATAGGGCGTTGATGCATCACCCTTGGATCAAGCTGGCCACGTGGTGATGTCACGTGGTAGTCCCTCAATCCAAGCTTATCACCTTATCTTTCTTTCTTTCTTTTTTTTATTTTTTATTTTATTATTTTTTTGAGCTTATCCATTTAAGATTTTTTACATGAGCTTATCTATTTTAAGCTTATTTACAACTATTTGTTGAATTCGACATTGACCCTAGTTAATAGAATAATTGCACAATAACTCATAATGTAAATTAAATTACAGCTTATCTCATGCCATTATAGAATTAATTATTTTATGTTACTATTACTACCACTATTATTATTATTATTATTATCGTGATTGGTTGTGGTGTCAATTAAATATTTTGGGTGTCACATTTCTCCCCTCCTAAATAGAAGATTTTCCTTAAACTTGACGTACCTTAGTTTTCGAAGAGGCGCGGGTATTTGGCGCGCATATGACTTTCAGTTTCCCATGTCGCTTCTTCGACTCGATGATTTCTCCACAAGACTTTTACAAGAGGTATAGTCTTGTTCCGGAGAACTTAATCACGACGATCAAGAATCTGCATCGGTTGTTCTTCATAAGAGAGATCTTCTTCAACTTCCAGGTTCTCATAATCAACCACAGGCTCTGGATCTCGAAGATTCCGTTGAAGTATCAAAACGTAAAACACATTGTGGACATTGGATAGTTCAGGGGACAGTACAAGGCGATATGTCACAGGACCAATCATTTCTAGTATCTCAAATGGTCCAATGTAACGTGGGTTTAACTTGCCTCACTTTCCAAATTAGATAACCCCTCTTGTTGGTGAGATCTTTAGGAATACATGATCTCTTATTTAAAATTTTAAGTCTCGCCTCCATATATCTTCATAACTTTTTTGGCAGCTCTGGGCAATGTGAATTCGCTGTTGGATAAGTTAAATTTTATTACTTGTTATTTGTATGATCTTAGGGCCTAATAGTTTTTGGTCTTTAACCTCCATCCAACACAGAGGTGATCGACATCTTCTTCCATACAGTGCTTCATACGGTGCTATACCGATGCTTGCTTGGTAGCTGTTGTTATAGACGAATTTCACTAACGGTAGGTGCTCATCCCAAGTACTCTTGAGGTCTAGCACGTAGACACGTAACATATCTTCTAAAGTATGAATTGTTCTTTTGAATTGCCCATTAGTTTGTGGGTGATAAGCAGTGCTAAACTTCAATGTTATTCCCAAAGATTCTTGCAATTTGTTCCAGAAGTGAGACATGAAACGGGGGTCTCAGTTAGACACGATTGAAACTGGGGTGCCATGCAAACGAATGATTTTCTTGATGTATAAAGTGGCAAACTTATTAAGGGAGTATATGATTTTGAACGGTAGAAAATGCGCCGATTTTGTCAATCGGTCTACTATAACCCATATTCCATCATTCTTTAAAACTGACTGCGGTAGCCCAACCATGAAATCCATAGTAATGTGCTTCCTTTTTCATTTAGGAATAGGAAGTACTTGTAGCATTCTTGCAGGTCTCTGATGTTCTACTTTAACCAGTTAACAATGCAGGCATTTAGAGACATGGCTTGCTATGTCTCTTTTTATTCCTGTCCACTAGTAGTGTTATTTCATATCATGATACATCTTCATATTGCCAGGGTGGACCGCAAACCTCGAGCTATGAGCTTCTACCAATATCTTCTTCTTGAGTTTTGGAAGGTCGGGTACATAAATTCAATTTCAAAATTTTAGCATCCTATTACTTATAGTGAAGTCAGGATCGGGCGTACTTCTTTGCTCTTCGTACTTTTTCTTTAAAAGTTTATCTTCACATTGGCATGCTTTAATTTCTTCAATCAAAGTGGGTTCTATGGTTATATTGGCGAGCAAACCATTGATCTGGCGGGAAACGAGAGTGCATGCCAAACTTTTGGTCGTCTTTCGACTCAGTGCGTCAGCCACCACATTAGCTTTACCTGGATGGTGATAGATCTCTACATCGTAGTCTTTCATAAATTTTAGCCACCGCCATTGCCTCATATTCAGTTCCTTCTATGTAAATAGATATTTAAGACTCTTATGATTCGTGTAAATCTTGTAAGTTACATCATAGAGATAATGGCATCAGATCTTATGGGCGAAAATCATTGCAACTAACTCTAGATCATGAGTTGGGTAGTTCTTCTCGTGAGTCTTTAGTTGTTGCGAGGCATAAGTAATGATTTTTTCATTTTGCATAAGAATGCAACCCAGACCATTATATGAGACATCACTATAAATGACAAACCCATCTGTTCCCGCGGGGAGTGCAAGTATATGAGCTGTCACAAATCTGTTTTTCAACTCTTGGAAGCAATGTTCCTGTTTGTCAGTCCATTCAAAGGGTGTGTTATTTTAAGTTAGTTGGGTCAAGGGTGATGCTATCTTCGAGAAATCTTACACGAAGTGTCAATAATAGCCAGCTAGACCCAAGAAACTTTGAATTTCTAACACATTAGTAGGTCATGGCCAGTCCATGATTGCTGTAACTTTTTGGAGGTCAACCGAGATGCCATTTTTGTTAATGATGTGATCGAGGAAGTGTACACTAGTGATCCAGAATTCGCATTTCTTCAACTTGGTATAAAGTTTGTGATCACGTAGTGTTTGTAGAATCATTCGCAAGTGCTGTTCATGGTCTTTCAGTGACTTGGAGTATATGAGAATGTCGTCAATGAAGACAATGACGAACTCATCAAGATAGGGTTTGAACACTCGGTTCATGAGGTCTATGAAAGCTGCTGGAGCATTTGTGACGCCAAATGACATGACGAGAAACTCGTAATGCCTGAAACGGGTTCTGAAGGCAGTCTTTTTGATGCTTTCCGTTTTGACTTTTAGTTGGTGGTAGTTAGAACGCAAGTCGATTTTTTAGAATACTTGGGCGCATTGAAATTGATCGAACAAGTCATCGATTTGTGGCAGAGGGTATCAATTCTTGATGGTGACTTTTAGCTCCCGGTAATCAATGCATAACCTCATCATGCCATCCTTTTTCTTTATGAATAGTGCTGGAGCTCCCCAGGGTAAGGTCCTAGGTCGAATGAAACCTTTGTCCAGCAGTTCCTGGAGTTGAGTCTTCAGTTCTTTTAATTCTATCATTGACATGTGGTAAGGAGCTTTTCGACATCGATTGGGTACCATGCAGGGTTTCAATGGTGAATTCAATTTCTCAGTCAATTGGGGTACCAGGTAGGTCTTCGGAAAAAACACCTAGGAATTCTCTAACCACGGGGATCGCATCAACGGTAGGGGCCTTTTTTTGTGTATCGATCACATAACAGATCTAACTACAATAACCCTTTCGTAGAAGTCGTTGGGCTGTCATGAAGGATATAAGATAGGGAGGGGTGGAAATTCCAATTCCATCAAAGACAAGCTCGAATTGGTTTGGTAGCCGGAGGGAAACCTTTTTGGCTTTACAATCGATAGAGGCGTGGTTGGCAGCCAGCCAATCCATCCTTAAGATTACATCAAAGTTTCCAATGTGGAGGGGAATCAAGTCTACTTATAAGGTTTTGCCTTTTAAGGATATAGTACATAATTTGTACACATCAGTATTAAGGACAGAATCACCGGAAGGAAAAGACATTGACAATATATATCCTAAGGGTTCGGGTGTTGATGTTAACTTGGCAGTAAAGTGTGGCACAACAAAAGAATGAGTTAAACCCGAGTCAATGAGAACATGAGCTAAATGACCATAGACAAAAATTGTACCTGACACAACGTTTTTGGTGACTTCCAGTTTTCCAAGTACCAAGTCAAAAGCCCTTTATTGGCCTTTTTGGTCCTTCCTCTCTCCTCCAGTCCTCAGAGGGTTTTTGCCCGTCCAGAGAGAAAGCTATAGGATTAGTAAGCTTTGGACAATCCTTCAGCAAGTAGCCAACTTGACCACATTTAAAGCATACTCCAGTGTCTCGATGGCATTGTCCCCAATGAGCTTTCCCACAAGTACGATAAGTTGGAATAATGCCACCTCTGGAGTTAGTAGAACCTTGATTTTCTGAACTAGTTGTACCCGTATTTACCCTCTTGGGAGGTGCAACACCAGATCTTCTGTTGTCTCTTTTCCAAAATCGCTTATTTTTGCTTGGTTCCCCGGAGTGCGAGGCTTTCATCATTTTTTCCCGCAATGTGCCTGTTTGGCAGAAATTATTTACAACTTATTTAAGCTTTCAGCTTAATTTAAACTATTTTGATGTGTTTGGTTTAGCTTATAGCTTATAGCTTTGTGGAAGTCAGAAATCAGCTTATTCTTTGAGTGGGGTAGGAGATGCTTTAAGAATAAGCTGGAAATCAGCTTAAGCTGAAAGTTATAAGTTATAAGCTGTTTAGGCATAAGCTATAAGCACTTTCCCACAGCTCTACCAAACAGAGCCAATGTATGTTTGGTTTATCACTTCCGCATAGGTTAGTAGTTTCAAAGCCTCAAGCCTATCTTTAATTTCAAAATCCAATCCTACTTCGAATTTCCTTGCTTTTCGAGCTTCGGTGGGGAGGACATATGTCGCAAATCGAGCAAGTTGTGTGAACTTGCTCTCGTATTCAGCCACCATTATGGTTCCTTGTTATACATGTATGAATTCCAACGCCTTTTGTTTCCTCAGTGAATCTGGAAAGTATTTTTCATGAAATACTTCCAAGAATCGTGCCCAAGTCACGATTTCTTCTTTTTCTAGGATATGAAGCCACCATTCCTGCGCATTATCTTTGAAAGTGAAAGTGGCGAAAGTTACCTTCTGTCTTTCGGTACAGAGTAAGGTGCGAAAAATCTTTTCTATGTCTTTAACCAAAGCATCTGCTACCATTGGGTCTGGACCGTCGGTAAATGTGGTGGTTTTAGTTCCTGGAATTGTTTTATGGTAACCAGCTCTTTTCGTTGTTCTAGCATTTCATTGTTTATATTGGTTTGGAAGGCTTGCAAAAAGCTGGTAACTGCTCTTTCCATGATTCTTTCCATCAACTCAGTGCCACTGACTAATGACTCGCTTCCATTACCATTATTGGCCATTCTACAAAGTAATAAACGAGGCATTACATTCATAACGTAGCATATATGTCGCAGTATATATATAAAATACCAACTTTACTATGTTTACAAATATAATATTACATCCTTGTCCCAAAAGTCAAAATTATGTTAGTGTCTCATCCTTGTGGTACGAAAACAAAATAGGGATCAGAATTCATCATGGTTAGCTTACAAAAAAATTTTCTTCTACAAATCTAGATTGGTGGGTCAAACAACTATGGGAAGCAATGTTGCATAAAAAGCTCAAATTCTCATCCTAACTGTACCACACTAAAACAAACCCACGTTGCCTAGACCATATAAATGGGGACAGACTGTAGGTATCCCCAGAACGCTCGATCAATGATCTAGTCGGGTGTCTCGACGTATGTTAAGTCATTGCTAAAATCAACATTCTGAATATTAATAATTTCCAAAAGGTTAGGGATGGCGGTGAATATGTAGTCTTTGGGGTAAACATTTCCCTTTCTTTCAGCAAAATCTGGGGGCAAAGGGCCAATTATGTAGTGAGGACGGTCACATCCTGGGACAAGGCCAAGTATGTGGATAGGTCCAAGATATCATCCGCGTGTGTAGGCATGACTCTGCCTCCATGATAAGTACACTACATCTTCAAGATCGGCCTGCACATATATTAGTCAACCCATCAATTGGGTAAGGCCTGGATGTAGTCGTCTAACTATGTCTTCCGAGTCTTCTCATCCTTTCGGTGAGGCAGGGCGTGGTGTTCTGCTAAGATTTCTTCCAAATTTATACCCCTGAGCTCCACCCAGAATGCCTCACGAAGATTAAACTAGGACATTCCTACATCACCAGAATTAGTCATAGTACAAACGTGAGATTTTACAAAAAAGGGCTAACGTCGCAAGTAAATATTTATTTCTTAGTTTATTATTAAAACCACTGCTCTAATACCACATTTTTTCACGACCCAACTTCAAGGGCTTAGGTCTGAAATCGCAACTTACTAATTAATTCTGATCTTAACAAATTAAATGGCGCAGACAGAGGCAGAATGGAAGTAAGAAAAATAATTAAACAGAAAATTTACTTCATTAATCATTCTATTGTTAAGAAAATACATCTGTAGGGCCTTTCCTATTTTATTATGTGGTGACAGAATTTTAGAAAAAAGAAAAAGAAAAGAAAAGAAAAACAAAATGTAACAAGTCGACATCAAATTCCGTACAGGTCCCACTACGAGGTTACAGTTCTTCTTTACATCTCAACACCTGAAAAGGATAATAGCTATAAGTATAGAACAGAGTGAGAAATATTATGCCAAAAGTAGAAGGAACACAAAATAACGATAGATAGTTATTTAAGCTAAAACACTAACGTAACTTAATTTGAATAAACAAATTATTTAAGTGACCAAAACTGAAATACAGAAACTATATAAATAAATAATCATAGCCACGGTATAAAACAGAACAGAACAAAGATCACTGGAGTGACAGTCAGAACAGAGGTCAATTGATTCATGACAAACATAGGGTCACAAGGTAACCAATTAGAAGCCAATGGTTTATTTAAGTCTCTTAAGGCATGGGACTCCCATGGTGGTACTTACAGAAAATAATTTTTTACAAACTCATTGTCAAATAATTATTAAAATTTAAACCAACATATTTATGAGTTTCAATAAATAGAGTTCAGAAAATAATTAACATAATCAAAATATTAATATAATTTATAGAGCACAAATGTTATGGTAACTCAAAACATATGTAAAATATATTATGGTGCCTGAAAGTATAATACAACTCACCTTAATATTAACCTTTTACTTTTACTTTTATGTTCAAGAAAACACCCTTCTTCACGGATTGACTACATTTACTGTATTTCCTTCTCCTTGCCTATGCCCTATTTATAGGGCACTGATGCATCACCCTTGGATCAAGTTGGCCACGTGGTAGTCCCTTAATCCAAGCTTATCACCCTTTTTTTCTTCTTTTTTTTCTTTGAGCTTATCCATTTAAGCTTCTCTACATGAGCTTATCCATTTTAAGCTTATCTACAACTATTTGTTGAATTGGACATTGACCCTAGCTAATAGAATAATTGCACAATAACTCATAATATAAATTAAATGACACTTTATTGCATACCATCATAGAATTATTTATTTCATGTTACTATTACTACCACTATTATTATTATTATTGTTATAATTATCGTGATTGGTTGTGGTGTCAAAACATTTTGGGTGTCACAAGCAAGATATCTAAAAATTCGTTTAACAGCAGACAAGTGTGATTCTTTTGGATTAGATAGAAATCTGACACACAAACATACACTAAACATTATATCCGGCCTACTTGTCGTAAAATACAGTAAGGATCCAATCATGCCTTGGTATTTCTTCTCATCTACTGGCTTATCGTTTTTATCTTTGTCAAACTTTGTTGACAAACTCATTGAAGTTCCCATTGGCTTTATTTTTTCCAATCCATATTTTTTAGGTAGTTCTTTTGTGTATTTGGATTGGTTAATAAAAATTCCATCCTTTGTTTGCTTGATTTGAAGTTCAAGAAAATATTTTAATTCACCCATCATGTTCATTTCGAACTCACCTTGCATGCACTTAGCAAATTCTTCACACAAATTTTTGTTAGTGGCTCTAAATATAATGTTATATATATATATATATATATATTTGTACAATAAGAAAATCACCATTTTTGGTTTTAATAAAAAGTGTTATGTCAATCTTTCCATAGTAAAATCATTTTCAATAAAAAAATTTGCTTAAGCATTCATACCATGCACGAGGTGTTTGTTTCAAACCATATAAAGTTTTTGAAAGTTTAAAAACATGATGGAAATTAATGATTTTCGAAGCCTGGAGGTTGTTTAACATAAACTTCTTCTGAAATATTACCATTAAGAAAAACACTTTTAACATGCATTTGATATAGTTTAAAATCTTTAAAACATGCAAATGCTAAAAGCATACGAATGGCTTCTAATCTTGCTAGGGGTGTAAAAGTTTCATTAAAATCAATACCTTCTTCTTAATTATATCCTTGTGAAACTAATCTAACTTTATTTCTGTGTTTGGTTTCTCCCCTCTTCCCCTAGTAATGCAGCTATCCTAAACCCTATGAATGTTTGTAAAAGAAGTGTTGTTATTAGTAACATGTGCAATTTGTTAGTAACTAAAATATTTATTTAATTAAAATTAATAAATACTTACACTATTATTGGATTTCCCAGAAGGTCCAATTTTTTTTCCTTTCATAAGACCCTTGCAAGTCCTTTGATTGTGACCATAACAACCACATTTAGAGCATTTCAAGGTAGATTGCCTCATCTGCAACTCGTATGGATTCTTAGGTTTATCTGGGTCCCTAACTCTCTATTTTGGAGGCTTACCAGTTGGTCTTTTAAGTTTGGGGGGTAGAAGAGGGTCACACCCTGGTTTAGGCCACATATCTGGACCATTCAATGGATTAATCAATGGCTCATACGTCCTCAAAACAGTTTCCTTCTTGAAATATACATGAACATAATCTTCAACCCTTTCTTTCTGAAAAAATATGGCAGTTACACCGTGGGAACAAGGGATTCCAATCAAGTCCCACTTGAAGCATGTGCATGTTCTATTCTCTAAGTTCACTACATACCATTCCCTCCATATCTCACATTAAACTCAGCACCTCCTAACCATGTAGGTATCCAAACTTTGGATTTCATTTTCATATTTTCAACTTTGCATTGTATTTTTTCACAAATGGGCCCTTTGTACTTTAGCATTTTGTCCCTACATTGATGTATCCTCACCATCAAAGCCCTCCTAACCATCCCCATCATGGTAAGAATATGTTTGCCCCTAATTTCTAACATCTATGAGTTAAAGCATTCAGAGATGCTGTTCAAAAGCCTATTGGATTTGGTTCTTGGACTAAACCCATGCCTAGACCATTAGATTGGGTTCACTCTCATCATCCAGTCATATGCCTTACTATCTACCCTTTGCAGCTTAGTTATGTGCCTCTCCCATTCAACCTTGCCTATGCTTTTGCTTTCTTCTAAACGCAATCCTTCAACTCTTTCCCTTTAAACAACTTCTTAAAGTTTGCATACAAATGTCTGAAACAGAACCTGTGATTGGCTTCAGGGCGTACCAATCTCAAGCTTGAAACAAGTCCCTATAAGAAGAAAAAAAATATCATAGACAAACAGTTAAATGACAACATTATTTCAAAACATTAGGCATGCATAAAAATATTTACCTTCTGTTGATTACTTATAAATGTCCATCCAAGTTCTTCAATTCATCTAATATCTTTTAACAAATTTTGCAAAAACCAACATTAGTACCCTTATTGGTTCTTCTTAACTTAGCAGCATAGTCCCATAGCCTACTATATTGTTCAACATTGGTTTTCTCAATCTGCTGAATTGCTCTCTTTTTAGCTCTATAAGCTTTATTGTTGACACACTTATAACAAAATCATCTTTGATAGTTTCCTAGAACTCATTCAATTTCCATATTGGAGTGGTCCTAAATTTTTTGACATACTTTTTCTACCAACCAAGAACTAGTAATTTGTCTATTCTTGTAAGTTCTAGAGCAAGAGTGTTTAGGTTGATTTGTTTTTATCTGCTAAGTGTTCTCTCCAGGTCATCTTGGATGCATACAGTCTCCATTCACACCCATCACTACAGTTCACTTGAACCTTTCATTTTTCACTTTTAGTAAACTTCACATCATACCCCCATTTTACTGCATATTCCTTGACAACATCTTTGAATTCATTTGCATTACTAAACAACATTCCTAATTTGAATTCAATGTTCTACATATCAACCTCGAGCATAAATTCAGGGTACTTAGGCCTCTTGTTATTATCTTCATCATCAAAGCCTGTAGAGGTAACCAGTTCTTCCTCAGATGAATCTCCATTAGTCACTTCACACTCATGATAATCTTTAAGCCCTTCTTCATTAACATCTCTCTCAATATTACTATCAAACATAATGTCATCAAGATCAGGATCATCATTATCACTACTATCTGAGAAATCCTTATATGATGGATCATCATTGCCATCACTGTTACTGTTTGAGTCCTCTTCACACTGATCATTGCTATCATTTCCATCATTTTCCACATCTTTGACAGGCACATCAATAAGGAATAATATAGGATGAATAATATCTACATTATGTGGCTTATGATGCTCAATAAACAACGCTAAGGTATTTGTATTTCCCAAATAAGAAAACATTTCTGTAATATCATGATCATTAGGCAACACTCTTAACCTTAAGACCAAATCTTTCTTGGGAATCCTATAGAAAAAAATGTTTGTAATTAAAAACACCTAACTCCTTCAACATGCAGCTGATCTCTGGGATAGATAATTTATCAATATCAACTACATCAAATACATCGACATCACCTCCAACATAACTCCTTTCATCATTCTCAACAAAGTAGCCACTGTGATGTATAACAACTTTAATAAAAGTTCTCATTATTACATCCACAAATAAACAAAACAATAACTATGGGTCCACTTTCAAAACAAAGCATATTAAAAAAAAAAAAAAAATCCCCTCATATAAAGCAACTTGGCCCACATATCTCCATCTATGGAGACAAAATATGACAGAAAAGCAAACACACAAAGTGAGAAAAAAAAACAATGGAGACCATGGGACCACAATGTGTTCAGTCATACAGAGGTATGCATACATTCAGAGACAAAATCAATGTCATAAAGTAATAAACAAGAAGTGTGCACCGACAATGAAGAGAAAAAGAAGGTAAAAAATGAATAAAAAACACGCCATTCATATGATGCTCAACAATGGAGACAAAAAAAAAAAAAAACCCGTATAAAACAATCCATTTCTTACCTCTATCTTAGAGTCTAAAGCTTTTTAGAAAATCAACCATGAACTTTGTGCCTTCCTTTGCTGCATGGCTTTAATCGCAGGTTGAATCACTAATCGCACTAGGTGGAGTGAATGAATTGCACTGGGGGGTGTCTTTTGCCCCAAATCGTGAAGATTAGGGCTTTTTTGCAGCATTTTGGCGCCCAAATCAATCTTCCATTATCTAATAGAGACGGAGATGGAAGAGGGGATTTGATTGAAACACGGGTGGAAGGATGAGGTTTAAATTGTCGAAATTGAAAAAGTGGGGTTTAAATTGAAAAAGGCACGAAACCTTAGGATTTTTTTTGTAATAACCCTAAAATTTTCTTGTAACAACATGATGAAAATAAGTGCCCTTTTCTAAAACAATAATGACAAGTAATATGTGGGCTACTAGATGAGCAAACTTTAACAAAGAAATTTTTATAAAAAGTTTGTTTCTTGTGAGGTTTATATACAATACCCGCTTTGGTTTAAAAATACATATTTGATTTTCAAGTAATTGATTTAAATTTTCTTTTCTTTTCGTGTACTTAAAAATTGTTTTATTTAAATCTTTTATATTTTCTTTTAAAGAATTATTTTCAATTTTTAAATCATTTAAAGAAATTTTCAAATAATCATTTTCCTTTTTCAAACTTTCATTTTCATTGATAAGTAAAGCATTTGATTTTTTAATAGTAGAATTTTTTGAAATTATCTTTTGAAAATTTTCATGAAGTTTGTCAACAATATCTAGCAATTCTTCATAGGAGAGAGAGTTTTTGATTACCTCATCATCTTTAGTCCCCATGAAGTAAAGATTTGCCACTTCCAAGTTGCTTGATTCGCCATTTGAGCTATCGTAGTCATTTTCTCCCTATGCTGCCATAGCTCTTTTGCTCTTCTTCTTTTCCTTCATTTTCTTTATGTTGGGACAATCATATTTAATATGACTCGATTTTTTACACTCATAATAGATTATTTGGTTTTTCTTTTCTTCATCTTTGTTGAATGATTTTTTATGATTTTTTTTTTAAAAAATTGTTTATCTCTTTTCAATAAATTTTTAAATTTTTTAGTGACCATGACAATGTCACTATCCTCATCACTTGAGTAGTTGTTGTCGACTTTATCTTTTTCTTGAGTTGATGTTTTGAATGCGATTCTTTTCTTCTTCTTGTCATTATCATCATCATCGGTCTTCATCAAAATCTCATGGGTCATTAATGACCCAAGAAGTTCATCTAAATCAAGTGTGTTGAGATCCTTGGCTTCCTGAATTGCCGTCACTTGGGTTCCCAATTCTTTGGTAAGCACCCGAGATTTGTTTTTTACCATTTCACTGTTAGTATATACTATACCAAGATTTTTCAAAGAATTTGTAATATCAGTAGTTCTGGTAAACATTTCAGAAATAGATTTATCAGATTTCATTTTAAATAATTCATAATTATGAACAAGCATACTAATACATGTCTCCTTAACTTGATTTGTGCCTTCATGCGTGACTTATAATTTATCTCAAATTTTTTTAGCAGTGTCACATGCAGAAATTCTATTAATTTCATTAGGATCAAGTGCACAATATAATATATATTTGGCTTTAGCATTTGCTTAAATACTCTTAATATCATTTTCATCCCATTCATTTTCTATTTGAGGGACATTTTTTTGTATCTACAATTTTGAAAAGAATTTTTGGACCATTTTTAATAATTTTTCATACCGTATAGTTTGTACCTTGAATATATATCATCATTATATTTTTTCAATAACTATAATTAATTCCAAAAAACTATGGAGGCTTGGAAGGTGAGTGACCATCAATAATTTGTGTTCCTATAATGATTGCCATTGATCAACTCTAAGACTGTTAAGTCAAAAAAATGCTAGAGGCCTTGCTTTGATACCAATTGTTACCTAGAAAGCAACCATAGATAGAGGATGAATTGAGTTTCTAAATAAATTACTAAATTAAAAAATTAACCCAAATAATAAACAATTAACAATATGAAACAATAAAGATGAGTAAAAAATTAAAATTTAATCCAAATGAGAAATAAATATGAAGCAATATAAATGAGACTAATAAAAATAAATTAAGTGAAGGAAAGAGAAGAGAAAGCAAATACAAAATTTATAGTGGTTTGGCTCAAATCAAGCCTACGTCTACTCCTCAAGATCCTCTTTGAAATTTTTTCACTATTTGTCAAATAGAAATTACACTCCTAGTTTTATAGGTGCTAGTGAACTTTAATAATTGATCAACCCTGATCACTCCAACCAACTAGCTGTGAATCTGGTGCTAGTCACACCTAACCCAAATGATTTTATCAAAAAAAAAAAAAAAAAAATCACTAACAAAAATATAACTCTCTCTTACAAGCAAAATGATAAGGGATTGAAAACCTTTTTACAATAAAAGCTCAAATTCTCAACGTACTTTTTCTCAAAAGAAATTATAACTCAATAAAAATGCACCATACAATATTTTAAGAACTCTTGAATATCACTCAAAATTTTCAGCACTTCTATGTTTTTCTTTTCTCTACAAAGCTTATTTTATAGCCATAGAAAAAACTAGTCATTGCAAACGGATTCTAGGCAGGCTTCTCTTTCCTTCTATTTTGCTTTCATTTGAATTCATTAGCCTTTTGAACTTGTATCATTCTTGCCAAGAAACATTTCAAATCAATCAAAAGAAGAAAATGAATAAGAAAATATATAGAAATAATTTGAATTGTTTTATTTTATTTTATTTTTATATTTTAAAATCTTCAAAAGATATACAATAAATTTAATTAAATTTTAAATCGGTGCAACATATGATAAAATTCATTTTCATGTTTTGTGTCAAATGGTTATAAAATATGTATATTAAAAAAATTATAATTTATTTAATAATGTGTTAGATATCATCAAAATCAAACCATAGAATTAACAGCTATTTATTTGGTGGTTGAGTTTGAGAAATTAATTACAAGTTTGAATTTTTAATTAATAAGAATCACTGAAATTTATCAAAGTCTTCGTCTTGGGCGGTGTGAAGCTTGTGACGAAAACTCGAGCAATGGATCAAGCGGTGATCTTGCACAGTGTGTATATATGTATATATTTGTGTATATACTGTTGTATATAAATGTATATAGACATGCATATGTACATTTTTTACGTCATTAAATTTGAAATTAGATTAAATAAAATTAGATTAAATAAATTCTTAAAAGATAATAAATCTTATAAATTAGGTATAAAACTAATTAAAAATTAATTACTTTGGTAGGTTAGAAAATTTTTATTTTTAATTAATTTAAAATTTATAAATCTACTTCTTTTTTTCTATTTAAAGAATAATATGTGAAAGAAGACAAAGAAGGGTTTACATGTCTTTTTATACTTAACCCTAACAGTGTTAGTGTTACCCTTTAGTCCAAAAGTAGAGGGGAGATTTTTGCTTATATTTAAATTACAAGGGGGCAAACTGCTCCAGCCCTTAATCATAAGGGGGTAAATTGAATTTTGTCTTAATTTTTTTTTTTTATAACACGATATCAAACTCATTGGATTGACTAAACCATTAGCAGGGGTCAATAGCGAGGCCCAACTAAAGTTAGAATAAAACTTTGTACGCATTGACTCCAAAAATTATTTACATCTAAAAAGTTTCAAACTTGAGCCCATGGTTTAGATCAATTGCTAAGAATCTCAAACAAATTACTAAATATTATATACAACACTTAATAAGTGCTGGATCCACACCACATATGAAAGCTAAGTTAGTAGAGATGGGCTCTAAATTAGTTGATGAGTTCGACAAAGTAAAATAAAAATCAATGCTAATATTGTGCAAAATTTATTGAATAATATGATTAATATAATATTTTAATTGAAATAGTAAAAGACTATAGGAAAAAAAAATTAAATACAACAAATCTTACGATTAATACAATATTATAAATAAGATTATGAGGATATGGTAAAAAACTATAGTAAAAAAAAATATTAAATACAACAAATCTTACATGATATTATTGATTAATACAATATTATAAATAAGATTATGAGGATATGACTATAGTAAAAAAAAAAAGAATTAAATACAACAAATCTTACGTGATATTATTGAGTAATACAATATTATAAATAAGATTATGAGAATATAGTTGTTTTTATTAATTCAATCAAATATTCTCCACTTTAATGTGGAAAAATTATTTTTAAAAAATTTAGAATTTGATTTGATAACAAATCAAATTTTAGTTTTTAATTATTTTCATTTAAATCCTTATTAATAAAATGATAACAATTTTAACCGTAAACATTGATATTTTAGACAATTTAATGCCTTTTTATCAGGGATATTGGACAATAGTGGTGGCTATAAACTAGGGAATGAAGGTGAGGGGTGACAATGAGTTAGAGAAGGGAAAGAGTAGTAATGCACGAGAAAAAAAGATAGAGGGATGATAGTGGATTGAAAAGTAGGAGAGGTGGATGGATGACAATAAGAGCGAGAGATGTTGTCAACAATAATGGAGGAAATAAATGAATAAATTATGTTAATTACCCTTTTCCGTTAATTATAATTACTAGTTTATCACCCGTGCTATGTACGGGATAATTATAAATATTTATATTTATTTTAAATTTTTAGAATAGGTATGTGAAAAGTTAAGAAAAATATGTATATTGGAGAAGTTATAAAGATTTGAAAGAATTTAATAAGTGTTTATTTTTTTTTTTTTCAAAAAACAAAACAAAAAAATTAAGAGGGAAAAAAATTAAAAGCCATTTACACAATAATCACATGGGTCTCTTGGGGATGCAAAAAGTAATGACGTGTAAATACTGGAGTTTGACCGAGGAGTTTGAAAGAATTTAATAAGTGTTTATTTTTTTTTTTTTTTCAAAAAACAAAACAAAAAAATTAAGAGGGAAAAAATTAAGAGCCATTTACCCAATAATTACATAGGTCTCTTGGGGATGCAAAAAGTAATGGCGTGTAAATACCTGGGGTTTGACCGAGGAGGTAGCCCCAAAGGCAAATACCTTTTTTATTATCACACATATACACACCACATAGTCATATAGCCTCTCTCTCTCAGTTATTGCTTTATTCTAGTCAGTAATTTTTGAACCAATCACCAAGTCAAATTTTTTTTTTAAATCTTGAAATTAGGATTTCATTTATTATATTATTCTAGTCAGTCGTACTTCCCCACCCTCTATCTCCTCCATTTGTCAATAGTGTAATTATTATAATCTTTGAACCACTCACCAAGTCAATTTTTTTTAAAAAAAAAAAAAAAATCAGAAAATTAGGATTAGCATATTGGAGCTTCTACAGGCCTTGGGGGTTAAAACCCCATTTTTCTTAATATATAGTACTAGCATATCACCCGTGCTATGCACGGATTGTGTTTACAATTATCTATACATGTGAATTATGATTTTAAAAGTCTTTTTTTTTTATTTATTTAAATGCCTTCTTTTTTTTCTTTTATATTATATTAAAGTTTAATATTTTGATAATAATCATATGTGTTAGACTTTTCAAGGAATTAAATGTCTTTTTTTTATTATATTATATTAAAGTTTAATATTTTGATAACAATCATATGTGTTGAACTTTTCAAGGAATTTTTTTTATGATTGTTCTTAATGCATTAAAGTGTTATTATGAGGGATAATAATCATATGTGTTGGGACTTTTCAAAGAATTCATATATATTGGATTTCAAAGAATTTTTTTTATACTTGTTCTTAATGCATTAAAGTGTTATTATGATGGTAAGACTTGGGAGTTGAGAGAAGTTAATAAATGCTAAGTTTTTTTTTTTTTTTTAAATCAAAAAATCAAGAAATTTAGATTAGAAGATTAGAGCTCCCACAAGACTTGAGGTTAAAAACTCCTTTTTGCTTAATATATAGTACTAGCTTATCACTCGTGCTATGCACGAGATAATTATAGATATTTATATTTGTTTTACATTTTTTTTAATATATAAGTTATATTTTTTAAGATTTTTTCTTATCACTAACCAGAGTGTATGGAGGAAGTTAAAAAGGGTACTGCAGTAACTATACACGAATTGTATCTATAATTATTTGTATAAGGGATTTAAATGCTGATCACGGGATTTTGACCAAATCAATAATTGCAGGCATGTGGAAAGATATGTGAATTGAAAAAAGTTAATAAATGCTAATCAGGGGATTTTGACAAAATCATTAAATGTTGAGTTTTTTTTTTTTTTTAAATAAAAAATTTTAAAAATTCAGATTGGAATATTAAAGCTTCTATAGGCCTTGGGGGTTAAAAATCCCCTTTTACTTAATATATAGTATAGATATAGATAGATAGATAGATAGATATATATATATATTTTTTTGTGATTTCTATTCGGATATTTTTTTTTCAATTTATTTAAGATGGAGTTGTGGGTATCTTTTTTTTAAAAATTTAATTTATTCGTGGTTTCCATTTGTTTTTAATTATTATTATTTAGGTGAGTTATGATGTGAGTTAGACATGTGATAGACATGTGACTTTTATTGATTTAAAGTTTATTTAGATAAACTTTAAAAAAAAAAATTTAGTTTTTTAGTTTTGTTATGTTATAATATAATATATAAAATATAGATAGATATTTACAACTTTAATAGAAAATATTATCTGATTTTTTTGGGAAGAGAAAATGAATGTAAGTTTTAATATTTTTTTTTTTTTGAAAATTTGTGAGAGAGATTAAGAGGGAGAGATTATGAAATATTTTTGTTATTAAATAAATAAATCAGTCAATAGTTTTTTTTAATCTATTTTGTAAATTAAAAATCAATAATTTTGGAAAATTGATTAATTTGTCCCCTTAAGTAATTTAAAATTTTGATAGATATACATAAAAAAAATACATAATTATATTATTAAATCACAATTCAAATTTAGATGTTATATCTTTTTGAGATTTATAGCTAAATTCTTATCTTTTTTTAAAAAAAATTTTGTGTGTAACCATAGTGTATAGGAGAAATTGAAAAAGGTGTTGCAATAATTATGAGAGAAATCAAAAGGGATTGTGGGTTGTGAAAAGTCAATAAATGCTGAGGTTGGGTTGGGAGAAGTCAATAAATGTTGTGATTTTTTTTTTAAATCAAAAAATTAGAAAATTAGGATTAGGAGATTGGAGCTCCTATCTGATTTTTTGGAGAAGAGGTAATGAATGCAAGTTTTAATATTTTTTTTGAAAATTTGTGAGAAAGATTAGGAGAGAGAGATTATGAAATATTTTTGTTATTAAATAAATAAATCAGTCAATAGTTTTTTTTTAATCTATTTTGTAAATTAAAAATTAATAATTTTGGAAAATTGATTAATTTGTCCCATTAAGTGATTTAAAATTTTGATAGATATACATAAAAAAAATACATAATTATATTATTAAATCATAATTCAAATTTAGATGTTATATCTTTTTGAGATCTATAGCTAAATTCTTATCTTTTTTATTTTTTATTTTTGTGTGTAACCATAGTTTATGAGAGAAATTGAAAAGGATGTTACAATAATTATGAGAGAAGTCAAATGAGATTGTGGGTTGAGAAAAATCAATAAATGCTGAGGTTGGATTGGGAGAAGTCAATAAATGCTGAGTTTTTTTTTTTTTTCTTAAATCAAAAAATTAGAAAGTTAGGATTAGGAGATTGGAGCTCCCACAGGCCTTGGAGTTAAAAATCTCCTTTTGCTTAATATATAGTATAGATAGATTGGATACAAAAGAATAATCAGAAATAAATTATTTTGATATAGAGTTAAGTAGTGTTTGATAAAATTGAAAATTAAAAATTAAAAATTAATGCTAAATTTTTTAAATTGAAAAGTTATTTGATAAAAATTTATGTGTTGAACTAAAAATAAATTGTTTGATATGTATAAGATCAAATTTGAAATTTATATTTTTAAATTATATATATATATATTTATTTTTAAAAGGTAAATTACAAATACACCTCCTGAGATTTGCTTAAAATACATATTGCCCTCTGTAGTTTGAAAAATTACAAATACATCCTTATTAAAAAAATTTATTTAACAAAATTAACTAAAAAATGAAATTCATAATTGCTCTCCTATACAATAATTGTAATGCCCTCAAAATAAACCCATAATATTATACAATCACGGTAAAGAAAAGAGATTTCATATTACAATCATCAGAGTATTCTTACAAAAGGTATTACATGTTGACAACAAAAGTAAATGCCCTTTAGGCTTACAACTTTCCAAGTCAACATTTGGTTACAAAAGGAGTGTACTAACTCTACACAAAATAAGACCTTAGCTTGATATACATGTAATACAACAAAAACAACAAAAAAAAGTTTAACAGCCTCAAGCCTCCCAAGTTACGTTCTTGAAGGTGGCATAACACCTGTACCTGAAAAGGATGTCCCATATAAGGTGAGCCAACGCCCAGTAGAGATATACTAAACATAATATGAGCAAAGACTAAAACATTAGCATATGATAAATGTTTAACCTACATAAATCATTTCATAATCCATTTCAATTACATGACAAATAAGTCCATGTTTCATTCCTCTTTCCTTTACTTAACCGACTTTCAATTCATAAATATGGTTCAAAACCTGGCCAAACAATTCCCATGAGACCACAGCTCATATCAATAATACTACTATACATCACAATAGATACACATATTTGCTGTATCAATAACACATAATTCACTTCCATACTTCACAATAGATACACACTTTTGCTGTATCAATACTTCAATAGATACATATATTTGTTGTATCAATGGAGTCCATCCCCTATCTCCTCCCAAATAATATCCGATTTAGGAGTCCATTCCCTATCTCCTCCTAAACCGTGGAGTACATCTCTTATCTCCTTCCACACAACACAATGTATATAAACGCATATCATATACATAATCAATCAATACATAAGTTTGATGTATTATTCCAACCGTCAAACTCGATGACATAACCAATTGATTAGTTTTAGTTCGCCTAATCATCATGCATTGTCTACAACAATCAAGACTATTCTCTATCGATAGCCTAAAGCAATTTATTTCTAAACAGATAATAAATGCATAAACAGATAATTTGATGACAATTTCATAAGTGAGCGATTAATAAATCCAACTCCACCGTTCCCTCTTATAATGAGCCAATTTTATTATTTCCAACTCAAGTCCATATTTCCATAACATTCCAAATTAATTATATAAATTAATTCATACAACAATTTAGGGCTTTCTCTCTCTTTTCTCTACAATCACTCAAAGGTCCTATATATCATCAATTCCATCATTTTAAGACCCAAGATACACATTTATGACTCAAAATAACCGAACCCCTCTTTATTCATTTTGAAACCCTAGCACCCAAGATTACCCAACTTCAACATTACATCAAAATGACCAATAGTTTATATCAAAGACCATAGAAATGAGTAGTTATCCTTACCTCAAATTCGGAGCTCAAAGGAAGAAGATGCAGAAATTCGAAATGCTCCAAACCCCAATATTTTCGGATCAAAATGTAGCCCTCAACAAGCTCCACACTTTTTACAAAGGCCCAAGGGTAGGGGATCACTCCTACTAGATCAAACCCTAGAGAGAAGTTGGAGTTTTAGAGTGAGGTGCTCTCCAATGGAGGTTTTGAAAAGTAAGAGAGATAAAGAAAGTGTGAAAAGTGATTTAAAATCACCCAGCTGCCATCTGATATACGACTAGCTCGCTCGAACGTCAAGCACAAAAACTGGACCCGCTTGAGCGCAAAAATACCAGCTCGAGCGCCAAGACACAACTGCAAAACACACCCGCTCGAGCGTAGATTACTTTCTTCCAGTATTATTACAGACATGAACACCCGCTTGAGCGCAAAAGGGCCCACTCGAGTGCGACCTGCTCGAGCATAAGGAACTCCGTTGGAGCGTGAAAAACAACCCTGCAGTACTTTTGCAGAGGCACAAAATGTTGGAAGTGTGCAAACTCTCCTTGAGGGCAAGAAGACCCGCTCGAGCGGATCACTAAAAATCTGGGTAACAAGAATTAGGACAAAAGCTCAACTAACCTGTTCGAAACACGCCCAAGACAATTCTAAACTCAAATACAAAGAGTTAAAGGACGGAAATGAAATATAGACGACAATAACTATCAACGGAACCAAGTCCGGAATACAGTAAACATGAAAGGAAAAATCGGGATCGCTATAATAATAAAATTACCTAAATTATTAATTGAAACATATTTTTAACATCATTAAAAACTGTTAATTGACTTAATGATTCATTAATAAAATGGGCGATTTGTTATGAAATTAGAAACCTTAGGGGGTGGAATGTAATTTTCAAAACAATAGGGGACGATTTGTATTTTAATTAAATCTCATGAGGTGTATTTATAAATTGTGGTGGTGGTGGCAACGGTTATGATAGATGTAGTGGCAGCAATAGTAATAGTGATGATGGTGGTACTTTTGATAATAATGACAATGGTGATAAATGTGATGATGTTGGTGGTGGAGGTGGTAGAGGTAGTTATGGTGGCGGCTGTGGTGGTGGTAATGGTGGTAGTGGTAATTTATAATACTGTATATCGATACTTATGCTTAATACTTATAAATTCAATAAGAATTAAGTTTCATATAATCTAATTTTTTTTAAAAAAAATTTTAACTTACATTTTAAGAAATATTTAAAATTTTAAGTGATATCAATTGTGATTATCAAATGAGTCTAATTCGTTTGGCAATTCAGGTTAAAACTAAAAAAAAGCATAAAAGACAAAATAGATTAAATAAGTTAATAAAACAAAATGTCACATTCAAATCATAATTATTTTATTTTTTCATTCACAAAAGTCAAAAAAATTTAAAAAAAAATTACCAAACAAACTTTTTAGTTTAAAGCTAAAAAATTTCACTCCAAAAAGTCAACTAAGAGCATCCTTATCAGTCTACTTATATTTTATCCTAAAATATTATTAAAAAATTCATTCCTTATTTTAGGAATTACTTTTTCGTTTACTTCTCCCAACAAACTCTCTTTTTTTTCTTCTATTTTATTAAAATAATATTTTCAATAGCTTTTAAATTTGAATTTTTTTTAATAATAAAATAATGAAAATATACACAAGCAACAAAAGAAAAGATAAAAAAAGAAGAAGCAACTGCAGAAGCATATCATGTAAAGAACAAAAGAAACAAACCACCAACACATATCCAATTCAAGCACTCTTTCAAGCAACAAAAGCAACGGAAGCATTAGGTGCACCCCACGCTGCCCAAGCAAATCCTTCGGCCTCCTACCACCAAACAACAAAACTCCTACCATTCCAAAAGAGCAACATTAGCAGCCTTCCCCACCAAAAAAGACGTCTCGGTAATTCGCCACAGACATAGACAAATATTGTAAAAATTAAAGATAAAGTCACTTACCAAAAAATCATTAAATTGGTTCTTACAGTTGGACCATATTTTGGAGTGGAAATGGTGTTTACATAGGTCAAGAATCAAGCACAAAATAGGCTCAAAATAGAGTGCAAAACAACATCAACAAAGCAGTAGCAAAACAACCGAAAACAAATAAGGGTGGTCGACCGGGGGGACATCCGATGGGACATCCTTGAGTCCAAAATTTCTTTGTCTGGCTGTGTTTGCTTACTCTGCAAATTGCCTTTTTGTTGTTCTTCTGCTACTTTGGCCATGAAGTAACATTTGTTTAAATTTAGTTTTTGATCTTATAAACAAGAAGATGATGGCGAGAAAGAGCAACCTACACCAATGAAAAAGATTATTTAAAGAGTTTTTGGCGCCCTCTAATTTTCCCTTCGCGCCTTCAACCAAATAAAATAAAAATTTATCAGATATGAGGAAGTTACAGTGACTCCCTACAAATAAGGAGTCACTGCAGCAACATTTATATTTGGGAGGTTAGATAATGGAACTGTTGGAGGTGTGTTTTGACAGAAAAACTCTTTATTTTAACTAGGGAGGTAATATAAGAGAAAAAATGGAGATACTCTAACAAAATTTTTGTCAAACGACAACTTAAGCCTCGTTTGGGAAGCGACTGGTTTAGCCAAATAGTTACTAAAAAAAATTAAAAAGTCAATAATTCATACCAAAAAATCAAAGATTCCATTTTCTCTCTACTTTTTGCATATCTTTTCGTAAAAAATCAAAAAGTTATCCCAAATATACTAATTTTTTTTATGCCATATTTTAACAAAAAAATTAAAAAGTTACTAAAAAAATTTATTTCCAAACGAGGCCTTAATACATACAATTTAAAAACTGAGTCATATTATCAACCATCCCCTAGACTAAATTCATTTGTCTGTGGAATGTTATTGGACAACTAGGCATCGCTCGGTACATTCCTAACCGGACCAAACCACCGTTCTGGTTGTTAAATTCCCAACTGTCTCCAACGAGTCGTTAAACAACTTTCTCGAAAAACAAACAACTCAAAAAAAAAACCCGAATCTCCCCCCCGCATTCTCTCTCTAGAAATAACTCTACATTGTATCTATCGCCGTTACAAATTTGTCTCTCACTTTCTCTCTCCTCCTTCGAATTCCTCACTGCATTTCTTCGATCTCACCGCCCAATTCTTCCTACAAAATAGCAATTTCTCAGACCCTTCTCTCGGCTCAGACTCTTCCCCAAATCTGAGCTTTTATTGCTTCGATTGTGATCGGGAATCGTTCGACAATGGCATCTTTCTCTGTTCCTTGCACTAAATCTTCTGCTCTATTCACTGCTTCTTCTTCTTCTTCTTCTTCTTCGCAGCAGCAGCCGAACCCAAAGCAAACCCAACACTGTTTGGTTTCGTTCCCATCGAGCTCGTCGGCATTGTTTGCTGGATCGTCCCTCAGATTCCAGGTTAATTCATCATCGTTTGTGGGTTTTTATTGAATTTGCTCTCAATTGATCATAAAACTTTTTTATTTTTCGATTTTTGGTAGCTTTTGGAATAGTTTCTCTGATTGAATACTAAAATTTTTGGATTAATTTACGAAGATTTCAATTTAGAATGATGGTAGTTGCATTTTTTGGAATTGAAAATGTGCATTGACGAGGATGTTTTGGCCAAATCTTCCCATTTCTTATTATGCTAAAAATGGTGAACAATTACAGTAGAGGTGAAAATAATCACTAATGTTTATTTTTATTTTGTTGTTGTCTCTTTCTCATTGTTTATAATCCAAATTATCTATAATTGCAAACTTTCCAGCCAGTTCTTTATGTTGGGATCGGGGATCCTGCCCAAGACCTTATAAAAATTATTGCAACCAGAAAAACACACCCACACAGAAGGAGACACAATATTTAACGTGGTTCGGCAATAATGCCTACGTCCACGGGAGAGTAACCGTTTATCTTTTATGGAGAGATTATAGAAATATTAAAGAGGAGAAAACTCACACTATTCTCACTCACCCATTCACCCGTCTCCCTCGCTCACACTGAGGGAGACGGTTTCTCACATCTCTCACTTAATTGTGTTTGCTCTCTTTCCTTCTCTCTATTTCAACTCTGTCCCCTCAACCTCTATTTATACAGATGGAGAGGAGGAAGAAGACAGCAGATGTGAGTCTAGGGGGTTCAACCACCCCACTTCTCTTTAATGGTTCTTCCACTTCCTCTAGTGGATTCTCTTAATGCTCACCCCACTCTCTCTAAGTGCTCCACTCTCTTTAGTGGGTTATTCCACTCACAAGGGATGATCCAACAAATCACCCCCTCAACCCATGTGAGGTGATCCACTGCACACACTGCTGCTAATCTTGTCACGCCCAAAAAACCAATAGAATCTTCATCTGCTGCATCCCCTGAAGCTAGAGATAATACACCAGAGATACAAGAGGAGGAGGGAATCCTACATCCTCAACTCAACTCACACCACTCTCTAATTTGGAGAGAGCCTCTGCTCCTATCTCCTATAGATGTCTTCCACGCTTCCTGTTTCGGATGTCTTCACCTGCTATGCTTGAACTGGCGTAACCAAGATATCCAACACCCCCTGATTGGATGTCCTGCACCCCTACTGAGATGCCCTTGACTGTCATGCCTTATCTCTTTGCATGACCAAAACTGGAGCAACAAAAAACTCTTCATTTGTCTGGTCAAAGTTTCTGGTTTTCTTTGCTCGGAGTTTCCCTTGAACTATCCTGAACTATCAGCATTTGCCCTTTGCACTCTTGAACAACTTCCCAGCGTTTCCACACACTTATTGTTCATGCCTTTTGCAATCCCTGATCTCCAGTTCAGCGATACACGTTACCTGCGTATCTATCACTTGTACTACCAGATGATGGCTGACAGTAGCTCTTTCTTCCAAAGCAACGTCAACAAATCTGTACAAGTCACCAACTATGCAACACCTAGCATAGTACCCACACCCATATTCTTGAGTGCTCATCGTGGCTCCATCTCTCCTCCTGCGCTCGAGCTCCCCTGAGAGATCCGCAACAACTCTGTTTCATTAAGAGGTGCGTTCGCTGCCATAGAATCAAAAATCGATACCATAACCCAGGTATCCAACCATTCAGTCAAAAAAACTGAATGCCATCTGCTGTACAAAACACAAGCGTTTTTCCCAAAAAACACAAGCGCTTTTCCCAAAAACACAACAGATTCCATTGCTCAAAATCACATTAAGCCAATGCAAAGAACATGCAGAACCAATCGAGCTAGCTCTTCGATTTTCTGCAACTCAAGCTCCACCATAGTGCCAAGTTCCGATTTCCATAGGCGCCAAACAAGTTGTCCTTGACAACTCCAAACAAAACATAGTGAGCAACCCGCTTGAACCAGTGCTGAGGAGACTAAACAAAAAAGGCTTCAAATTCTCCGTCAAAGCAACTTCGAAAGCGGTACCAAAAATATCATGTCCGATCAACCATCGAACACAATACTGCTCTTTTCAAGCTCGAATTAATCAAGAGAGCCAAACAAATTTTCCGAGAACTGAGGCAAGTTCTCTTACCAAAGAAAACTAGATTGTGGACGCAGTTAGGCTCTAACCAGTTCAGAAGTATCGGAACAAACTTCAAATGAACTTACAAAATACCAAGAGCCAAAAATTCTGAAGTGTCGAGCAAACTCCAGATTCCTCCAACTACCACTTCAACTGGCAAACACAAGATGATGCACCATCTTCACAGTTGCCAAAAAACTGCCCAAAAGGCGCGTGCACCGTAAATGCACAACTCCAACAGTCCCCGCTGACTCCACCGAGTCTGCAAACGATCTATCCCCTCCAAATCCAACGGCAGATTTAAGGGATGGATCCCAACACATGAGATTCACAAAATCACCATATTCACGTTTCTCTGCAGCAATCTTTTCCAATCTTCAATGAACACCAATGGTCAAACCGCTTCCAGAGAAGCAAACACTCGGAGCCTGAATCGTCACCCAGACTACCAGTAGCTGATGTCTTCGAATATGGAACAGATTGCGAAAATGAAAATCCACAAGAAGAAGAAACAATTAAGTCTCACAAACCGGAGACACCCCTGGATCTAATCAGACACGATCATAGATCCCAACTGTGATAATGAATCTCAATAAACCACGACTCTGAAAGTCGCCAATAATCCGTGAAAGACCGCCAACAACAATGCCTCCAATAGACATTGAACAAAAAACGCCAAAGCTCCACCAAGATCTGAAGTAGATTTTCACACCTTCTTCAAATCGACAAATGCGGAAAAAACTCTACCAAGATCTGAAGTAGATTGTCACACCTTCTTCAAATCGACAAATGCGGAAACCAAGGCTTCACCAGATGCGAGTCTTCCAACAACGATCCATGAAGGATCTCCAATGCCTCCACAGAGGCCAATGCCGATAAAGTACTACCATTTGGACTTATTACATATGCCAAATCTCCATAGTACACTCTGCCAATGCTGGTTCTCTCTATCCTCTAGAGAAAAAACCCAATGAACTCAAGTTCAGTTCAACCCAAGAGTCTCCAAATGAACTGATAACTTTTGCAACTGACTCTGAAAGGTCTTCAATTGGCTTCCAATTGGCTTCAACCGGGTGAACAAAATAAATCACCCCCATCACCCACATGGATGATAAAACACCATTGTACAAATATGCCTCCATTTGACTGAGCATCCAGAATGAATCTGTACCTCCTACTTGGAATGTCTTCAACCGCCACACATCATTCTGCATGGCTCGCACCTTTATCACCAGGTACTTGCATCCCTCAATAGAATGCTCACCATTTCCCTGTTGAGGTGACTCCATCCAAACTCTCTGGGTGCACGTCGCGACTTCACTGCCACGAACCAAATTTAGGACAAAGAAAAAATCTGCCTCTCACTGGGTGCACATTGCAGCGTCTTATCCCTTTCAATTTCTCTGTCTGGAGCTTTCTTCTGTGAACTAGTTGTTGCTGCCAGGCCAAAATCCGACACACTGCACCTTTGTATAACATTCAGCTGCGTACTCTTGCACTGTTGTATGCCAGCACCTTGTATAACATTCCTGTGTACTCATCTGTGCTATTGTGGCTACGTGCTCCTACACCTTATGTGTGTACTACTGCAGCTGTTGCCTTTCTACGTTCACATACTACCAGTACTTCTTGTATTATGTTTGACAGTAGCTCCAACTGCCACAACATTCCTCTAAGCCTGCACTGGTTGCCAAATCATCTATTTATTGATGAAGTGGACTTTTGATTGAACCAGATCTTCCGATTTCATCAACAACCAGGAAAGTTCCCAGGAAAGACTGGTGGGGTCACAAACGGTCCCACTTAAGAACCAATCTCCTTAGACAGTGTCTTTTTGATAGAACTTTCCTAGACATTGTTGATCTTGAGATAATCATGTGCAATTCTCCTGATCGCCCTTGACCAATCCTGATCTCCATTGATTTGCCATTTGATTAAGCCTGATCTCCTTTGGTCTTCAATGATCTATCTCGATCTGTATTTGGTTGTCCAATGGTCGAATCATCGTCCATTCTAACCTCTTCGATGAATCCGCGTTGCCCACAATATCCCAGAACCTTCCTTCGACTATTAAAGATGACAAACTCCCATGTTTTAAGTCTTTAAAAATTGTTCGAATTTCACCATTCGACCTTGCGGTTCCAGAACGGTCCGATTAGCTAGGACCAATCATCGCTGCACTTCCAAGGACCTCACTGAAAACTTTCTTCAAAACTGGGGCAAAATTGCAAATTTCCCAAACACTGGGACAAAACTGTAATTTCACAAATTATAGGGGCCAAAATTGCAATTTTCAGAATTTCAGGAATATTCTGTGTCCTAACAGAATATTTCATCTGCCGTACTACCGCCGTCTGTCACTTTAATCTGCCTTCTTCTTATAGAAACTCCGTCTCCAAAATTTGACCGTATAGATGTGTCCGGAATACTCTAAATAGTCGGAAAACACTATTGGATCACCAAAAACGGACTCCAAATGGCTTAGATCGGGCCAAAACAGTTTGACGGTTCTGATCTGCAGAATCTGTGCGCCTGTGAAGCACCGAATGATTCCCCGGTCAACGGCGCAGCGGCGCTTGGTCAACGCTTAACGACGTGTCGGCCCGTGTCGATGGCGAAGATGTGGCTCTCGACGTGGCAGGCCACGTGGCGATGACCTGGCTGCCACGTGGCAGTCTTGCTGGTATGATTCTGTTGACGTCATCCATTGCGTCGTGGCGTCATCTTTCAACAAAAAAGGTTTTATTTAGGATGCACCGGGGATTCGAACCTTGCACCAAAGGCACAAACTAGAATAGCTTCTCCACTGTGCCGCGCCACACCTTGGAATATAATTCGCGAAAAAATATATATTCCATAAAAATTTCGATCGTCTTCAACCTCTGGCGCGCGTGCGGCGTGCATGACGGCCTCACTCTCTCCTTATTTAGGAGGCGCGTGAGGGCGCGTGGAGGCTCCTCTGGGTGTCTGCTTTACATGGTTAGACTCCTCTCGTCGAGCCCTTTCTCCTGGTATGCTCAAAACCTGATTTCGAGCAACTTCATTTCTGGGCAGTTTCGAACATCGCACTGTTTTTGTTCTGAAACACTCTGACGAGGCTCTGATACCACTTGTTGGGATCGGGGATCCTGCCCAAGACCTTATAGAAATTATTGCAACCAGAAAAACACACCCACACAGAAGGAGACACAATATTTAACGTGGTTCGACAATAATGCCTACGTCCACAGAAGAGTAACCGTTTGTCTTTTATGGAGAGATTACAGAAATATTACAGAGGAGAAAACTCACACTATTCTCACTCACCCATTCACCCGTCTCCCTCGCTCACACCGAGGGAGACGATTTCTCACATCTCTCACTTACTTGTGTTTGCTCTCTTTCCTTCTCTCTATTTCAACTCTCTCCCCTCAACCTCTATTTATTCAGATGGAGAGGAGGAAGAAGACAGCAGCTGTGAGTCTAGTGGGTTCAACCACCCCACTTCTCTTTAATGGTTCTTCCACTTCCTCTAGTGGATTCTCTTAATGCTCACCCCACTCTCTCTAAGTGCTCCACTCTCTTTAGTGGGTTATTCCACTCACAAGGGATGATCCAACACTTTATCCTTATGCCCCCTTGACCAATCATGTCACATTGTTTGATTTTAAATTCTTGCATTTTGTTTTATATTTCTTTGGCAGGGGACTAGGGACAATCAATCTAATGTTTCCAAGGTGTTTGCCCAGCTTAATGAGGTAAGCTGCACATTCTTATAGAATGTTTACACTTCCTTTTGTTATAATGATGTTCCCTTTATGCTCTATCTAAAACCTACTCTGCACATCTTAGGTTGCCCTCAAATCTTCAAATTGTGCACCAGTTCCATATACAAAGCCCGTGGAACCTGCAAAAGAATCTCCTGCTCAAAATACTGTTCCAGATGCATCATCCATCTCAGCATTTATGACCCAAGTGGCAGACCTTGTTGAGTGCGTTAAAAACCCCATTTTTCTGCTCACAGATGTTTCTTTATGTTGCAGAATATATGTTAATAGATGCTTAAAATTCCTCCTCATTATTCTTTGTCAGGCTTGTAGATTCAAGAGACATCATGGAGCTACACCTTAAGCAACTGGATTGTGAAGTCATTATAAAGAAAAAGGAAGCTTTGCAACAACCTCCTGTAGTTATGATGCAACCTGCTTCTCCCCAAACTATGGCGCCATATCAACCACCTCCAGCGCAGGTCAATGCTCCTGCTGGTCCTGTTCCTTCAGCTCCAGCTTCAGCACCAGCGCTACCTAGCCCTGCAAAGCCAAAATCATCCCATCCTCCTTTGAAATGCCCAATGGCTGGAACTTTTTATCGTTCTCCAGCACCAGGAGCTCCCGCTTTTGTCAAGGTAAATTTCTTAATTGATTTCAGTTGTGTGCGCAGCTGCATTTGTGCATGCAGCTGCGCTCATGCTTGTGTTTTTGGAGAGTGTGTGTGCACGTGCAAGAGAGAAACTAATTCTAATTCTATTTCTTGAAAACTTATTTCATTGTTAAATTACACTTACTTTCATTGTTTTTCTGAAGCAATTTTATCTAGTAATTTTTTTAGTGTTTGCATGTTTTATTGTTGTCTTTGTAGTTAGAAAACTTAAAAGATCCCTAAAAACATCACCCCCTAAATTCACCCTAATGATGTGGCAGGGAGTTGGGTCTTAGGTGATTGATTTTTAAATCAATGTATAATTGACATGGAGTAGTCTAGATCATGTAAATTTAGGGGTCTCAAGCTTTTCCCTAATAGTTAATACTGATAATCGCTTGCCTTCTTTTTCCTCCAAAATTAATATTAGTTTGAATAATTTAAGAAAGAACCCCCTTCCTACTCTCTTTCTCATATTTAATTATTACATATTGGAATATCCATGGTATGCTACAAACTGCTTATTCCACACATTACTTTTGTTTCTATTGAACTTCTTCTTTCATTTTCAATTTTTTTTTCTCTTACCTCTGAATTAATATAATATGTTTCTCTTGAGTTCTAAAAATTCATATCAATTATGGTGGCAAACGATTCAGTTAACCAGTTTATTAAGCAAAAATAACTTAAAATAAGTTGGAAAAAGGCGATTATCCAGAAGTTGAGGGAAAGATGCTTTTGCCTTTTGGTTTTTTATTATCAACTTTCAGCTTATAAAAAGCTGCACCAAACAGGCCCTATATTGTGGCATGTGGCAACAGCCACACAGTAGCACTATGACCATGTCCTAGTTTTTCTATTGATATTTTCAAAATGAAGTACAAGTCATCTTTTACCTTATCTCTGGCTATGATTGTGGTTCTCCAGGTAGGAGATAAGATCCAGAAAGGGCAGGTAGTTTGCATCATTGAGGCCATGAAACTGATGAATGAGATCGAAGTAAGTGTCTGCTTTAATTATCATTTTTTACGATTCTTAGTTTCAGTCTTATATACTAGTTGGTTAATGTTCCACATGCAAAACAGATAAAATCTTGGGAGTTCTAGTTTTCTGGTTTGGAATTGTTACTTCATGTGTGAGATTCCTGGCAACCTAACTAAAAAATCTAAAAAATCCTGATATATTGATTTGTGATTATGATTCGATTTTAAACAATGAATAGCAATCTCAATCAAACAATCAACAATAAATTGACACAACGATTTAATGTAGAAAAAATCATAATTGCACACTTTCAATGGTGATAAAAAAAATAACGGGCCAAAATCACGAAACAATCCACTAAGAAGACAAAAAGAAATTATATACGAGAACCCTCAATTACCTAGCGAATTCACACTTGAATTAAACCGAACTCAATGTGCCTCTTCCACCACCATCTTTACCTCGGAATTGCTTTACCCAATGTTGAATTCACAACGCCAATGTTGAATCCATGATGATGAGCCACTCCAGAATCTACCAAAGCTTCAGATCCAAGTTTTCCAGAATCCACTGATGAACACCTTTCTCGTTTTGTGAAACAACCCTTAATGTTTATTAATATGTAATTCGTTGATCAATCGATCACTTTTTATACATCAAAGAAACTCATATATAAACATCTTCCAATTTAGAACACTTTGTTTTTACTCCTCTCTAAGAATCTGGATGGGTTAAACTCTAAAACGTGCAAACGGTGCACTTTATACTAAACAGAGCCCCGAAAACTGCTCGATCCCCGGGCTTAGTCAGCAAAGTGGCAAACAGGGAATGCTCAAGTTAAGATATGGAATGTCAGTACAAACTCCTCTACACAGGCACAACTCGGGTTAGATTTGCATCTAAACTCTCATAACTCACAAATACAATATAGCGAATAAAATACAACTAAATGGAGTTTTGTCCCCCAGGTTTGCCAATTATAAAAACCTAACAATCTCCCCATTCAATTGCCAATTACAAAAACCTAACACTAACTATTAGCATGGAAGATTCTTAGGAAACTAGGAAGCTCCAATAGATTAGCCCACTTTTTTGTGAGGTCAGAAATCTTAAATGTCATTGTAGAGATAGAACATCCGTCTTTTGGATTTTGAAATCCTATATAAACGAGAGAGAAAAAAAGGTAAGGCTACTGACAACTTTGAGTTAGTATTGATTGGCTAAAAAGACCCATTTTGCTATATATATATATATATATGTATATATAAAAGCCTTAGCTAGTTTGGCAAACTCATTTCCCGCCAAACAAGACACTTTAGCTACTCTAAAAAAACCATTATAATAAGTCAAAAAGTTAGGAATGTGCTAAACAAACTAGCCTTTTTAGCCTGAACTTTTTTGTAGACTTGGCTTTTTAAGCTAACTTCCAAAAGAAGTGTGAAAGCTTGGTCTTAGATTCTGCATATTAGTTGAATCATTTTTAGCTCACCAAAATTTTAGGCCCCTCAGCCATTTCACACAAAATTTGCAAAGAAACATGCAATTTAATTCATGATATATATATATATATATATTGTAAGAAGCTAGGACAATTCTAAAAAGGTGGCATGTCCGTGTCATTGTCGGATACCGACACTCGTTGGACACTTTTGCGACACATGCCCGACACTCATCCAAACATACCTTATTTTTTAAAAGAAAATTTAGACTCGGATACTCCTTAGACAGTTAGAGGACACACATGTTCATTACTTAAGCGCATGTATCCATTGATTAAACACATATGAAACTAGTTAAGTTTGAACAAAATAACTTAGAATACGTTGATAAAAGAAAAATGATGTCAATTTATAGAAATTGGTGTTATATTGTATTTATTTATTGTGTTAGAATGATAAATTTATATATATGACATAAAATAAATATATAAAATTATATATTTTATGCGTGTCTTCCATGTCGTGTCCAATATTTTAAAAAAATTGTTGTGTCGTCGTGTCCGTGTTGTGTCACGTGTCCGTATTCATTATTAAATAGATTGTCTTTTTGATGCTCTGTGTCAGGCTGATCAATCAGGAACTGTGGTTGAGATAATTGCAGAAGATGGTAAACCAGTTAGTGTGGACACAGTATGTATCTCTCTTTTCTCGGAAAATTTTAATTTATTTTCTTTTCTTGAATCATTGAATACAGAGTCTATGGTTGTCTAAAATATTTCATTCCTTTTTGCAGCCCTTATTTGTCATTGAGCCTTGAAGAATTAAGCTACTTCTTCAGTTATTGGATCATGTATGAGAAAGCATATGATGAGCTTGAGCTGAGTTCATTTGTGTTCTTAGATTGTAATGTCTTCAAAGCTTAGTTCATTTGTGTTCTTAGATTTGTAATGTCTCACCTTTGTTACTTGGATTCATAAATTTTGAAACAATAGAATTATTTATATAGTGCTTTCTCTGTCATAGAGGAAGGTATTTCATTTTCTGTATGATTATAAGAGAATAATCATTCTGTACTGAAGCAAATGAATGACTATTTCATTATATTATATTTCATTTTAACGAACGAAACACTACATTAGCATATGTTTAGTAACATTTATTATTATTTTTTTGATTGTTTGTCTTTAATTCTTTTTTTATCTTTTTTTATTGTAAACGAAAATCAAATTTAACAAATATTTCATTTCTTAAAAATGTAAATAATCTCCTGAATTTATAATAAGTTTAGGGCGAAAATGCTTTTTTCTTTTCATTATTTTGAATATGAATTTTGAGGCCAGTCTCAAAAATTCCTTTTGATCACCTTCTCTCGCTAGCCAGCCCCACTCTCCGGCCATTACTTCATAGAGCCATGATTCTATTATTAGAGAGTCAAACGTATTAAAATTGACTTATGAAAATTCCTTGTTCTGATTTCACACAGAAATTGAAAATTGGTAATTCAAACCCTATCAGTATCAATTAACATACATGAAATGCTAATTTTGTGAATTACATCACAATTTCAGCATGATTTGCACACAAAAGTGTCAATTTCACATAATAAACTCTATTATTCATAAATTATATCATAACAAACAACTGATCATGAAACTATGCATTTTGGAAAAGGTTCCCCCTTGGGACAGATTGGGAATTTTATCAGATGTTCGTTGGTTGGCACGAAATAGGCGTTGAGACTTTGTCTGGACAAGGAAAGTCAGCAACAAAGTAGCTCACTGGGTAGCTAATGCTCTTGCTAAGCAAAATCTTCCTTTGACTTGGGTTGGTTGTTCCCCTTTTGCTCTAACTTTCTCTTGATGTATCTGAAGCTCTTTCTTGAGTTTTTATTATATCTTGTGTTCAAAAAAAAGAAAAAAAAAAATGCAATTTCACAGCATAATAGATTTAGGTGTTTTAATTTGATAATCGAATTTTATATCAATTACCAAGAATAAGGGAAACCCAATGGAGTGCCCAGCAATTTTTTTAAATTTTCTAAGGGGCTACTATTTTGGAATTAGGAGGCTCTAAATGTACCCTAAAAATTTGGTTGGGCACCCCATTACTCTGAACATCTTAACCTTAATTTTGAATTTTTTATTTATTGAACACTCCGAAACACTTAATTAATCCCACTTTTACCCTTTACACCCAATTGTTGTTGTAATTGTTGCCACCGCCGAAGCCTCCTTTGTCACCGCTTTTGCCTTCAGACACTCACCACCCCTTCTTAACCATCTGTCACCCCCTTTCCTTCTTTCACAGCCATTTGCCGCCCCCACTTCATCTTCTCCTTCTTCTTCCAAAACCGAAAAGAAAGAGAGAACAAGAAGAAGGGGCACTTTTACCCCTTTCACCCAACTGTCGTTGGGATTGTTGTCACTGCCAGAGCATTCTTTGTCATCACTTTTGCTTCTAGAAGCCCGCTACCCCTTCTCAGCCATCCATTAACCCCTTCTCTTCCTTCACTGCCATTTGCCGCCCACACTTCATTTTCAGTTTCTCCTTATCCTTCTCCTTTCAAAATCGGAGAGAAATAGAAAGAGAACAAGAAGAAGGGGTTGTGAGGGGATTTCGCGATAAGAGAAGGTTGGGGAGCAGGGAATCATGGTGGCAAAGAAGAAGAAGAAGAAGAAGAAGAAGAAGAAAGAAGAGGTGGCAGTGGCAATGGCGAAGGCAAGTGGGTGTGAAAAAGAAGAAAAAGAAAAATGGAGAGTTGCAGAAGAGGGTGGAGGGGTACTAGTGGTGGTGGTAGCAGAGTTGCAGAGGAGGGTGGGAGATTGCCGGTGATGGTAGTGGCGACAATGGTGGATGTTTAAGTGGTGCTGGTACGTGGAGAAGTATGGTGGTGGTGTCAAAGGAGGAGGAAAGGTTGGAGCATGGTGAAAGGGGTTAAGAAGGGTTGGTTGGAGCTAGGAAGGGGATGGCCAGAGTTGGATTATTGGTCAGAGCTGTGTGGTTGGATGGTTTAGGGTTTTGGCCATTTTGATCATTTTATTAGGCGACAAAATTGTATTAAAAAAAATTAGAGCAAATCTTGGGGAAATTCTATTTCCACACACCTAAATAACTCAGAGCAAATCTTTTCTCAATACACACAGCTATTAATTTATTTATTGATTGTTTTTCTCAACCCGCACAATAAAAATTACAATTATATCATTTACTCAAATATTATTGTACACACGCTTACCTCTTCTTTTCACACACTTTTTGAAAACTTGAAGACCAAAAAACTTCCACCCACGTAAAGCTTGAACACTAGTTTGAAGACCACATTCTTGAGCTACCCGTGAACTTGAAGACTTCCATTGAAGTGAAAACCTTCAATGTCTGAAGTGAGTCCATTGAAGCCAGCCATGGAAGACCTCCATTGAAAACCTCCAAAATAGTGTTGAAGGTAAAGAATCTTCCCATTTTGTTTTCATATTTATCATTTTGTTATTACATTTTATCATTTTCAGATCTTTGTACACTCCATTGTCATAAGATCATTGATTTTTCCATCATGTTGACGGGTTGGGGATGTCGTCACTGGTTTGCCGAATTTGTGCACCAAATTTGGAAATCAACAACCGAATAAACTGTTATAGATCAACTGAATAGAGCCGAAAATAGTTACAATATTCGACAGTTACATTTTGAATGAAGCAAGTTATTTCGGTTTTGGCGTTTTGAAACTTTTTATTATTTTCGACAGTTATATTCTGAATTTATTAGATATTTTTGGTTATGTAGTTTCAAAATTTTTGTGTTCTTTCGGCTCTGAAGTTCGGATTTTTTTTTTTTAATATTTTAATTACATTGATTGATGACATGGCTATCTCTACAGTAACAAATTCATTTAGGCTCTATTTGGATCATGATTTCAGTAGGGATTCATCACTTTTCTATTCCTTTTTCTATTTCCTACACAAATCCTTCATTCAAACTTAGCCTTACAATTATTTGATTGTGTCTCGAGATTCTTGTACTTTGAAATTTCAATAACTATATAAGTGCATTAAGATAGAGGATTGAGAATTTTTGAGACGAAGATTCATTGACTGTTTTTTTCTTTTTTCTTTTTAGATTGGAGATTCCTTGACTGTTAACATGTGATTTTTTGGATAAATGATCCCTCAATATTGATGGGTGCCTAAGTGCACTAGTTAACACTTAATTAAATTGGATAAATATATTATTTCATAAAAGTGAATAAGTAAGGAATGTATAACTTTAATGCTTTTGAAACACTTGTTACTTAACAACCAAGTCAATAGAATCATAGATGAGTCTAGTTTAGTTTTACCATGAACCTGGAGGAGAGAGAATTGGAGCTCCTGGTTGAACCTTCAGAGATGACCAAGTCCCTACATGCATTAATCCATGATTTTGGACAATTGCAAGGACCTCAAAAGTTATGTACTCCAAAAAAAAAAAAAAAACTTTCAAATATGTAAATTCAAACTCACAAAAAGCATAGCGATGATCAAGTGACCAAGAATATAGTACTTACATCTTTGAACATAGTTTTCTAGTTTGTATTTTCTTAAATACAAATATCATTTTTAGGTTTATTTATTTATTTATTTATCAAAAGAATGAATTGATGGATTGATGAGAACAATTTTTAGTATGCAGATGGATGTCGATCTCAGTTAACATCGGTCAGTAATAGTTTCGAATAGAAGACTTCGTGAATTAGAGAATGCTGGACAGGGACGTGGACGTGGACGTGCTATGGATGATGATCCTATACATGATGCACCAGTTATGAATGATATTGCTATAGATGATGACCCTAATGGTGATAATGCTGACATTGTTGATGAAGATATCCTTACTCAGCTATTTCCGAGATGGCCAACTGATCCATCAATACTTAGAAGTTTTAAAGTCATGTTGCCGCAACTATTTGGACTGGTACTGATGAAAGGGGGCCCTTGAAGTGTCATAATCACTCGTCTAAGATTTGTTTGTGGCCGTGGTGGGAATGAGGCCACAATGCTACATTTGTAAATATTGTGGAGATGTCAGGACCTGCACACTTAGCTCGTTGCACGTACCGCTTTGTTAACAAAATTGTAGTGTCTAGTTTTGTTGAGAGATGGCAACCAGAGACAAACACATTCCATTTGACTGTTGGAGAGATGATTATCACATTGGACGATGCTGTCACTATCCTAGGGCTTCCCATTGTAGGCAAATCTACTAGTGTGCGTAAATTGTCAGAAAGGTGGGCCATTGCATTAGTAGTTAATACCTTGGAAATTGAAAAGCAAGAGGTCAGACATGAGTTGTCTAGTGATGGAAGCAATTTAGTGAGGCTTGAGTGGTTAAGGGCACACTTTCATAATGTCATAGACAATGATTCAATGGAAAGAATTGCATGTGTAGGTAGAGCATACTTGTTATTTTTGTTGGGTTGTTGTAGACACCCCATTTTTGACTGCCCTTCAAGACTTGGATGTTCTTGCAGGTACATCCGATGATGAGTTTGGTTGCTCATTGAGCGCTCAAAGTCCTCAGCAGAACGCCATAGGTTTGAGCCTTCCAAACCTTGTATCCTTTTTGTCTCTTTTTTGGACCATGTCTTGGTTTCTCTCCCCTGCAACCTTTGGTGGCCTACCGGCCATTGATGTGCCTTGCCGGCCATCAATGATGCCTTCTTGGCCACATGATGGTCGGCCACTGATGTTTTCCAGAATATTTTGTGCCAGTTGTGCCAGCTAGTTGCACAGAGGCTTATATTTGCCCACATGTGGAGGGCTGGATCTCTTTGTATGGAATTCATATTTTCTATATATAGGGAAGCCCTCTTTCATGTTTTTGAGGTTGGAAGAATTAAGACTCAAAATTCTCTCTCTCTCCCTCTAGATTTCTCTCTCTCTCTCTCTCTCTTGTATTTCTCTACACCTTTGCCTACTTACACTACACTTTTGCACATCAACCCTAAACTAAAAGTGATCACCTTTGAGCTTAGGTTGTTTGAGGACCTCTTGGAGCTCCACAAGTTGTTTTGGGCTTGAATTGTTGCTTGAAACCACTCTTCTCTTCAAGAGGTACAATACTAGTCTTTTAAGCTTGCTTTGCTTACTTGTTTTTCCATCTCTTTCCTACTGTTATGGGCTGGTTTTGAGCTATAAAAAACTTTGTTTTCATGGGTTGAGATTGGTGTTTTGGGCCATTAAAGGTTAGAGGGTGGCTCATCCCTCTTTATCCCTTATTGTTAAGGCCTTTGTGCACTTTTGTTTCCCATTTTAAAACTATCTTTTTTTTTTACCCTTTAACCGCTGAATTTCAGAGGTTTTTCAGTGGCAAAAAACTCATTTTGAAGTCCAAAATTGGAGGGGTTAACCTCCCCTCCTTGTGTCTTGTTTGCTAGTCTAGTTAACTTCATATGTTAGCATGTTTTTCTAGCTTAGTTTAGCTTAATTCCAGCATATTTTTGCCTCTGAAATAGCTTGCTTTAGCTCTGTTTTGGGCTGTTTGGATCAGTTGAGTTTTGTTTTGTATGGTTGTAGTGCAATAGTCCTCACAAGCTTGGTGATTTAGGCTCTAGACACCTTCTTGTTTGAGTTTATAGCATTTGTTTATGCTTTTATCACTCATTTTCAGCACTTAACCATCTCTGCAACCTCCCTCATTTCTTGGTTTTATTTTTGCTTTGAAAGTGGTTCAAACCATTTGCTTGTTTAAAACATGAAATTGAGGTTTTTGTGCTTAATGGTTTAATCCCTTTGGGGGTTCATTACCAACGGCATGAGATCTCTTTCATGCCTAAAACAACCTTCGATTTGAGCTTTTTTTCCACTTAGAGGACTTAACTCATCATTTGGACTTAATGTGATTAAAGAATGGTTGGTAACTAAAATGTGTAAACAAAATTGATAAGTAAAAGAGGCAAGATAAGCATTCCTTTATGTTGCATTGCATGTGTTCAAATCGGACGTTAATTTGAACATAAGGAAAATGGGACATTTCATACTCAAAAATGATGAAATGTGCCACTTTCCTAGGTCTCCATTGTTCTTGATCATGCATGATAGGGTGATGGTTCTTGAATGTTTTGTTTTGCATTTATTAAGCTTGCACACCTTGAAGCACAAGCCATCATGTAATGAAATTGCTTTGATTGGTGGTTTGTGATTTAAGTTCATAATTCCTCGGATTTGTCCATGAAAATGAGAGGTGAATTGTGCAGACAACCCTTGGAAAAACCCTCTTTTTGCTCTGTTTGTACTCTGTTGCAGCATGGTGATCCAATGCATTAGTGGCCAGCAGTGCACCATTGGTGGCTAGCAGTGTACCATTTGTGGCCAGCAGACCACCTTTTTTGGCCGACAGATGGTCGGCAGCATCCATCCATGGCCGACAAGCCACTGATATAAACTTTAGTTGATTTTGGTAAGATGAAGCAGAAAGGTCTTGGAAATTCTCAACCCTGTAAACAGAGGCTTTCAAGAGCAAAACAGAGATCTTTTTGAGCCAAAACCGAGCATGTGTATCTTCCACTTCCTGAGGCGGAACAGTGGCAGCATAGTTTAATGTCTTAAATGCTTAGTTCGTGTGCATTTGTGTTGTAAATTAATTAATTAGTTTGCTAGTTAGTTAAAGTGTTGTAATAATTAGTAATTAGCTTAGCTAGTCATTCATTTGGCTTGTAATAATTAGTCTAATTAGCTTAATTAGATTAGTTTAATCAGCTAGCTAGTTAGCTCTTATTCATTCGGACCCTCCTTCGCGAGGGCGTAATGTTGTAATAATTGTGCATGCGTGTGTGTATGTCTTCCAACCCCACATCTTTCTCCCTTTTATTTACCCGCTTTCGATGGTTAGATTAGGAGCATTATGTTTCAAATTAGCATGCCTTATGCTTGCATCCATTCATCTTGTCTTGCATGCACCGAGGCTCGGCGCATCATTCAAACTGCATTGTCATTTCAATATCTTAGTTGAATACGTGTTTAATCGCATGTTGTTCAAATCGATCCATATGCCATATTAGTAGTCGAGCCTATTAAATTGCATATTGCATGTGTTGCATTAGACATCTTGTATAGTTAGGAACCATGCATATTTTTCTAACTCATATCTTCTTAGCCTGGAGTATTAGGTGAGTTTTTATGCTTTAGCACACTTACATGAATGTGAATGTTGCCATGATTAGCATGCTTGCTATGAGGCTATGTGCTTAAATGATAAACTGCTTGAATGCCTGTGGATGAAGGCTTATTGTTTGAATTGGAACAATTCAACAAATGTGCGTTTTAAGCCCACTTTGCTGATTGGCAAATCATGTTTTAAGCCCATTATGTTTGGTGGAAAATCCGTAAACTTTAAGCCCATTTGAGATGGCAAATTCAAATCATTTTCGCAAACAAACATGAGTTAAATTGTTCTAACTTGAGCAAACTAGTCTATACTTGCTTGTGCGCATCATATAGTAAAGCTAGCTTAATAATCAGAATAAGAGCACATAATGTTTATAAAATATCATATCATGATTAGTAAAGACCGATCTTTGATCGGGCGAGCGGAGGTGATCAATTCATGACCTTTCCCTCTCGTACCCAAGTTCTCGAGCCGAGGCAACTTTGGAGATAACGGACACGTGGCCTTTGGCATGAGTCATGGGTTTCCTAAATTTTCGCAAAATAAAATATTTAGGTGGCGACTCTGTATCTGGCAAAGCAGTCCACTTTTGGCACTTTTTGATTCAAAATCAATTTTCCAAAATGATTTGCCGGATTTGGACTCTTTGGTGATTATCAGTTTCACATTGCACTTGTAAGATTAGATTTAGAACCCCAGGAGTCCCAACTGTAGGGCTTCTTTCAAACCTTCTGAAAGAGGGCGCGAAAAAGCGAGCCACGCAGGTTACACTTTTTCGATGACAAGACTGGTACTAGGGTCCCAGTTGTTTATTTGAGTTTGTTGTCCAATTTGATGACCTTATCTTCATATGCTTGGGGTGCTGCTGCATTGGCATATTTATATAGACAGATAGGGTATGGTAGTACCTCCGGCGTGAAACAAATAGCCGGTTACATGACACTTCTTGAGGGATGGATTTATGAGCACTTTTGTGGATTTCGACCACACTTGAATATGAATTACACTTAAGACATGCCACATGTTTACCGTTGGACTTCTCAAAGAGAGTCTGGTGAAGAGACACAGTTACAGGCTTTTCGAGAGGAGCTTGATAGGTTGGGTGTATATGATGTAAGTTAAAAAGTACTTCAAAATTTGAAACTCTATTTCATATAAAATTTACATTTGTCATATCTTACAGTTATTATTGTTTGTAGGCTATTTGGGACCCGTACCAGAGTTGCAGAGATGTCCATCTGTGTTACCCAGTTACGTTCTATCGCGGTTGCCTAAAGTGTTTGGAAGTAGTTGAACCATATCACCTTGATAGAGTTTTGAGATAGTTTGGCAGAGTGCAGACAATCCCTAATCCACCATTTGGCCCTATGCGTGCTTCTTGAGGAGCCACAACTCTACGCTACAATGTTATATATGCGTATTTAGACATCATTTGGGAGGCATGGGACAATCATGTGTTATCTGATCGGAGGAGGAGTACATCGGTATGTTAACCTTGGGATTGTGTTCCTGGATACATGGATTGGTATGAAACTATTACCCATATGTATGTTCAAAACCCAGCGCGTCGTTCTCAGGTGGACCCGAATATTCATCATTATCATGATCCTAGCCACGACGCACAGGTATGATTTTTTTTCTTTTACATTATAAATTGTTTATGTAAACTATTATAGGTTTGTACATAATGTTGTATTTGTTCTCGTAATGCAGTGTATGTCACAGATATATCAAATTACTCATCCTTTCGTTGAGGCTGGCTATGAGGACAGTGTTCAACATCCTAATAGGCTTTACTACGGAATTGATGCAATTGAACAGCTTCTTCAAGATCAGCACATTACTGAAGCTGAACCCAACACATCTACTTAGGGTTGGTCTGCACCTAGCTCTTCCACTACACATCGTTTTGGAGCACATTACACTTGCCTATCACGTAGTTGACAATAGTTCATAATGTTAGCACAAGTAGTTGTTGATGGTGTTGGTGGATGTATAAGGGGACAAATATTATTATTATTTTTGGATTATGTACTTTTTCGATTATATGCAAGGAGACGGGTATGTTGTGATTGTGTGGATGGATTGAAATACTAGTTAATATTATTATTTCTTTTTAGATATTATTTAATATCATTACACTTTAACAGTAGTTGCACTTGGTTAATATTATTTTTATTATGTTTTGTGTTTAGACAATATAAAAATATCCAATTGCATCCATTCCATAAATAAGAGAACTACAAATCATATGATATTCTATTTAAAAAAATGACCATTACAAAATCTAATGGAAAAATAAAATCCATCTCGTTACCTCATGCTAGTAAATCATAAAACTAATGTCTTAAACCTCTCATAACTGCTGTCTAATACATCAATCTATGTCAACTACATCAAATGTCTCTCGAGTAGTTACATTAGGTCTTATGTTGTCTTTGAATTTTTGAATGTGGCTAACATATGCATTCTCTCATTCTAATGCACAAGGGTGATGGTCAACTCGCCAAAGCACAACAATGGGAGGAACTGGATGATCGGCCATAAAAAATACCTGTACATACATCCCAAAAATTACATATTTTACCAAATCCATCAAATTTGCAATTACACAAAAATTAAACAACAATGTCAGGTTATTTTCATAAGTTATACCTACATAAAATGATTTCCATTGACAAATCCAATGGCAATCTCATGACGATGAACTGCGGTTATATACAATGATCTCAAAGGTAAGAAAGTGAGACACTGTTGCAAAGACAAGTGGTGAAAGACTACATTATAAAATGATGCAATAAAATGCCCCATGTTAGGCATAGTCATCCAACGATCAAAGCCTAGGCTATCTTCAAAATATGACAGGATGTGTATTAGCTCCTTAACCCTTTCATGCGACCCATATAGTATGATGTATTCATCTCTATGATTATTCAATTCATGTAGAAGATCACGCCTAATTTGCACCTAGTCACTCTCTCCAAGACCAAGTAAACCCGCAGTAGCTCTAAAACCACAATTCCCATCACCATCTACATCCTTCATCAACTTTATGAATGGTTTTAACATATGCGAGAAGTCACCAGCATATGCACTCGGTAAACTTGTTCTTGTACGATAAGCTTTTGTCTTCACATTCCGCTTCTTCTTATTCACTTTTGAAGCTCTCTTTTTCTTTGACTGATTGTAAGCTAATGTGTTCTGGCTATCATGACCATCGTCATCCAACTCAAATGCACAAGGGTCACGACGGCAAGATATATCAATTTTCTTATGTCCTCGACGTGGATTCGACTTCACATCAAGCTCAATAAGAAAAGTTCTCGCTGGATTTGCAATTTCCCTCAACTTCTTCAACAGATACAATTATGTGGCAATATCAGACTCATTGAACCGCTTCAAAATCATCTAAAGTTCTGGGATACAAGTCAATTCCAATTTCTTAACCTTCGGATTATGCACACATATATTAAGTCGCGTCCAATGTACATGTATGTTACTGAATGGAATAAGACGGCCTTGTCTCATGTAATCTGCAATCTTGTGAGCACAAGGTAAACCATGCATGCGCCTAAGAACACACCCACATACTGCAACATCAATTCCAACTGAATTTTCTCTTTTACTCTCTGCCAACACATACTCCAATGCATAATAGACTCATCACCCCAAAGCTCTCTGAATTGAGAAGGTTAGAATTGATGTTGCACAGTTGTCAAACTCTTCTCGAATGATGCTTTAACTTGAATGTACTGCAATTCAAGTAGACAATGTATTTTTTCAAATGAAATCTCAAATGTCATTTGACTTGAACCTAATTGCATTTTCAATCTAACATGAGCACTCTTAACCCTGTTCATATGGATGTAAACAAAAATAGTCAAGCATAATAATTAAAAATAATAATATGATATATAAGAATTTTTTTAAAAAAAAAATTACCGATTGGTTGTAACATTGCCAAAATGCATACACATGTCTGTATGTACCACAATGAATTTTTCTTTATACAGATTCAACTAATTCACAGTAACATACTTGTTTGCCTCCGAATAGTTACTGAAATCCTTATGCAGTATTGTAAGGTGATCATTGTATTCCTCTTCAGTCGATGACAATACCAAATAGTTCTATGCAGTGTTAAACTTGTCCCATTTTTCTTTTGTCTCAAACATTTTCTTGCATTTCGTCAATACATTCTTATTAATATGCCAATGACATAACAAATGTCATGCATTCAGAAAGGTGTTGTCAATGGAATTCATCAAAGCAAGCTCTTTGTTTGTGACAATGACTTTAGGTAAAACACCGTTGTCCATAAGATCACGCAATGTTTGTAACGCCCATGCATAATTATCAACCCGCTCAGTTTGCAAGTATGCGATAGCCACAGAGAATGCCTTATGAGTTGATGTCACTCCCATAATTTCAAGAAGAGGAAACCGATATCTATTCGTCTTATATGTGCAATCCATAATCAACACACGAGGGAATGTACGAAGCAAATCCAAACTCACTGGATGTGCCTAAAACAAGTCCATGACAATCATAGAGCCTTCCTCACATTGATGACGCTCAATGTACTTATGTTTCACTAATTCACCCATCAATTGTTGCATCTAGGATCTACCAGCTTTTTGTAGAACCCTACATCGATGTCGTACATTGTAAACTGTCTTCATTGTGCTCATATTATGGACATCCCTCTGTTTGAGTGTAATGAGTATCTCTTTTGGCCTTACTAGGCTCTTTGACATATTTACTAATAGCGACTTTTCATTGGCTGACAATCTCCCTGCATATGAATGTCTTTGGAGATGCTCTACAGCTGGATGATTATGCAGTCCGCAAACTACATTCAGTGTACATTCATCGTTGGTTTTCAACTTCTATGCCCTCAAATCAAATGGACATTCACACTTCTTTGTACTAGTTTGTCTCAATAAGTCGTTCGTGCCGTCTTTCAACTTCTTACGCGATCTATACTTGCCACTCCACTCACAAGCAAGATAAATTCTTAGTCTCTTGTGACCGCCACCATAGTCCGATATCCTTATAATAATAACAAAGCCATTTTTCTTTCCAATATCATGTATCCAAGTGAGCAATTCATCTTTGTTGTAAAAAACCTGTATGTAATGTCACACAACTTTCATAATAACAAACTAACAAACTAACTAATAAAAATGATGAACTTACGAATTTCATGTTAAATGTTACCCGTTTAACTGTAAAATGACTAGTACAATCCACCATAATATTTGATTGAGCCTCAGTTTCTTCAGTGCATGTAATCTAGGAAGGGTTGGGAAAATTTTTTAATTCAGCACTACAGAGTCGAATGAAATTATATATTTCGGCATTTGGTAACCGAAAAAATTAAAAATATTCGACTTTAAAATATCAAATATAATAAAAAAAATCGGAACTAAACTACCAAATTTATTAATATATTTCGAAATATAGATGTCGAAGAAGTAAATATATTTCGGCAGTTGATATCCGAATTTAATACATAAATTCAACACTGGTTCTCCGAATTAAAACCCAAAAAAAAAAAAAAAATACTACTCGAAAAAAACTAACCTTTTCATCACCGATTTTGCTATCATCCGACATATTTTTACTTGAGTTTGAACTTCTATAGATTTAGAACTCTTCCATATCAAAATCAATAAAAAATTATGAAATTGATAAGAGAACGATATAAATAATAGATTGTAAATCTAGATATTAAACCAATATGAAAGATGTTTTGAGAGTATTGCTTTGCAAGTAATAGACGAGTATAGAGTATGTAGTAAGCAAAGTGACAATAATGGAAAAATAACTAGTGTTTATTTTTTTAACTCAAAAGGTGTACATTGAGATCTTTTTGTTCTTAAAAGATGTGTACAGGAAATTGTATATAATATTATAAGTGTTGCTGGATGTCTATTATGGTCATTGAGGTTTAGGGTATAATTGTCATTAAATTAAAAATTCATTAAGTGTTCCCTGAGTTATTTAGGCGTGTGGAAATAAAATTTTCCAATATATTGGGGTGTATTTAGAGCCTCCCATTCAAAAGACTTTAAATTCCTTAGATATGCCTATGGTACCCTTCTGTCGAGCCTGTATTCTCTCGAGTGATCTTTTTAGATGCTTGATATTTAATTTCGTAAAAAATAAAGGTACAATAGTCAAAAGTTAAGGGTACAATAACTACCTAAAAAATTACTCTAGAGGATCCAAACGTCGACTACCCATCGATCTCCTCTAGCAACCCTTACCCTTTAGTGACCTTTCTTGGTAATTGACCTAACATGTTTTTATTTTGAGTAGTGTTATTTTAGTCAAAAATTATACATATTTTTCAAGTCTAATGATGTGACAGTTTATTAAAATATTTAAACCAACTCTCTCTCTCTCTCTCTCTCTCTCTCACACACACACACACACACACACACACACACATACATTTTTTCTCTAATCATTCATCAATCATTATCTATTTTGCACATTACTAGGTCTTGAAAATATGTTTAGAAAATAGGCTTATATATCATTTTTCTTTTATTATTCTAAATTTTGAATTCATATATATATATATATATAAAATGTAAATATTTTAATGGTGTACACAAATCATAATTCTAACAATATGAAAATTTTATTGATGAAATGAGAAGCTACATTAACATACAACGAAATACATCAATAATTAAGCGGAGATTATTCAATATTTATGGAATAAGCTTAAGTGGTATTTTAAATAATTAATTATTAGTCTAAACTATAGAATTTACCATTTTTACATTAATTTTAAGAGATAAAGTGTTAGGTGTCTACCAATAAATGAAATAGAGCTTTGAATAATTTCTCATAACTAAGAGCCATGTTGGGATGTGCAAAGCCAACACAATCATATTCAAAATATAGCCTTTTTTTTTAATTGTTTAATGCAGTTAAGCATAAATAATTTAAATAGATTGAAAAAAATAATTATTTAAAAGTTAGAGGACGATGGTTCTGAATTCTAATTTCTCATTATTGTTTTTATTTTACAATAAATTACACTAAACATGCCTAATATAAAAACAAAGCTATCTAAACCGCCAACAAAAAAATAAAATAAAAACCTTGAAAGCTCCCTCGACATCAACCAACATCCCACCATTCATCAGGCCATGTTTGGGAACATTTAAAAAAGTAAAAAAATAAAAATAAAAATAAAAATAAAAATAAAGATAAAGATTATTTGTTATTAGCTAAAAAAATTACAAATAATACACAGACGATGAAGCACAAAATAGGATACAAATGTTTTCATAAATCGTGGGTTTCACATGTAAGTTCTACATTATGTGAATCCAGATATTTGGGGTATGTGTTTCTAGCATTGTAGGAAAATTAAATATCACATCAACTTTTTTTACTTTAAAAAAAAAAAAAAACCTAATCAATGAAACTTTTCAAATATTTTTAAAATTTTTTAAAAAAATTGTAAAAGAAATTACTGAAAAAACCAATAAGGCTTTTAGCGATAAGTTGGTAACAGATCAAAGCCAAGCATTAAACACAAGACCATTGGAGCAAAAGAACAAACACACAGTAGATTAATCACCCCCCAATGTCAGCTTCTTCATCAATTCATTCAGGTTGTGTTTGGTTTAAGAATTTAAAAAAAGATTTAGAAGAGGAAAAATAAAATATGTGTGAAATTAAGTAAATTTATTCATATTTTACCATCTTTTTCATTTTTCTCTTTTCAAATCCTTCCTTAAAATTTTCAACCAAATACAAACTTAAGCTCTGCGATCTCTCCTTTATCACATTCAAGCCCTAATTAATTCAATATCTGCCAAGACCTTTATGGCAAGTTGATGTGTAACTGCACCTATTGTCCAAATTATGAAATTAAACAATTAAATTCACGAATAAATCAAATTTATATACCAAGAATACATGCTGAGAATTATAACTAAATTACAACAGAAATACCCAATACAATAAAATGGTAAAGAAAGCAAACCGAAGCCTGCACGGTAGCAGTTTCTTTAAAACAGATTTTCGCCGCTTCATGGGTCGAGTGCTTGAGGAATTCTGGTGTCTATCTCCCAGGATATGATGGTCAAAAAACCAGCTACGACAGAAGCACTCTCTATCTAGCTTAGTGAACAAAAACCGTGGCAGCACTCTCTCACTGTAGAAACTTTCTGGCAAATTGACTTGTAAAATGAAAGTAAAAATTTCTGTGCTGAGACTTGACAGGAGGATCTCAATTTATATATGTATAGGGGAGAGAGGAGGAGTGTCACGACCCAAACCTGCGCCTAAAAATTTAGGTCATGACCGGCCTGCACTTAGGCCTTAGGATAGAAGTTCAAAATATTTTACTCAATAACGAGGCCTAATACGGAAGCAAATAACAGAACGTCCATTGAGCAGTGCATATATGCCAGGATCATTACGCATCTAACTGTGGACATAGATGTCCGCATGCACACTTCATATAAATACAAGTCCAAGTCATGTGTATATACAAAGAGTTAATAACCCACAAGTTACATAATCTTAAAATGTTGACCAAAAGTCACCAAGAGCTTAACAAAAATGTGGCATTAAAGAGACTCCTTAAGAGGTAAAAGACTTCAAGTATGAGGCTTAGCAAAATAGGTGCTCAAAAGACGCCTGAAGCTAACCTAGGGCAGACCTCCAAGTTGACCACAGTGATCCAGTTGTGCAGTGGTCCCTGCTGGCAAGTGGCCTAGAGTCTTCATAAACACTTGATTTCTTATGAGTCAATAAGCTCTTGGAAAACAACCAAGAACCAAAGAAATTGTATGATAAGGTGATTAGAATGCATGGCACACTTAGAAGGCAGCTTATGATTGGGAAAATGTGGACGTTTTAAGGATCAAAACTTTGTTTGCATCAGCTCCTGTAACTAGGCCAAATCAGGTTGATAATCTGTTGTGGCCAGCCTCAGCCACAAGTGTTCATCCAACTAGGTTGCATCAGGTTGCATCAACTCATGTAAGTAGGCCAAATCAGGTTGAAAATGTGGAGCTTTGTTCATCAAATTAGTGTTGGTTTTATTTTTATAGATTTATTATTAAGAAACTTAATATCACATATTCATTCTTCACAGTTAGAGTTTTGAAATCAAAGCTCCTTTGTACTAGTTATATTGTACTAGTTATATTGTACTAAATCAAAATTCATTCTACTTTCTCTTGGTTTCTTCAATTACTCTTAAATCTGAAATGACATTCAATTGGACTTGGTTACCTTATGGAAATCAGATTACGGTCCTTTCTGTAATGTATCAAAACACCAAGTTGGCTGCTGCAATGTCTACTCACATTATGCCTCAAAACCTATTCGAAGCACATCACGAAAAAATATTTGCATACCAACTTTAGAAAACAATTCTATGCCAATATGATCCATATTTTTTGTAGAAGTTGCAGTAGCTTGTTAAGAAAATTCTGTCTACCGAATAATAGGATGACCATCTGAACCTTGCAAGAGGGTTGTGAGCCGTAACACCACGTCGTTCAAATGATTGAGTTGTATACCTTGTGCCTCCCGTGCTTTTTTTTCTTCATTGACTTGTTTGATCAGCTGCTCTCTTTCCCTCGTAATTTCCTTCCGATCTCTTTGCCGCTCCTCTTTCTCTTTCAATAGCTTCTCCCGATCTCTTTGCCGCTCCTCTTTCTCCTTCAATAGCTCCTCCCGATCTCTTTGACGCTCCTCTTTTTCCTTTAACAACTCCTCGTGATCACTTTGACGCTGCTCACGAAGAACCTCTAGTTCTGCTCTCATTGACTCTATATGTTTATCACGTGCTCGTGCCACACTAGAAGCTGTGGAAGAGGGTTGTGGGCCTACCCCACATCTACGCAAGTAATTTTTTTTTCCCCCAAGCACTTGCCTTGATATTTCTTCGTGGGTCAATGGCAACCCCGCATCGGTGGCTGTTAGTTGTAGATTCACCATATCATCCTGTAGTGGCAAGAAAACAATAAAGTCAAGATGGGAGAAGGAATTTAAAACAACTTTATTAATTGATATGCATCACACTTGGTTTCAACATTCAATACTCACATGTAGCTCACCACGTTTGGGGTCAATCCAATCTCCCGTCTTCTTGGACTTGTGTGCTTTCTTATAAAATTCGGGAAAATCTATATCTCCATCCTCATTTGCCTGTTACGTATGGAAAATTCCATTGACGAATTAGTATATGGTAATATTCAAAATGAAGAAGAATCAATCATCCATTACATTACTAAATTAACTTCTCACCATAAGCGACATTGCTATAGGAAATGATCACGATCCACTTGTATGATTATAGGGGAGCATACCCCTATTTGCTTTACCAGCCATAGAGCGTTTCTAAAAAAATATGAAAAAAAAAAAAAAACCATGCTTTACTTATATTATTGAAGAAGTTTTACATATTAACACATAAATTAATTTCAATAATGGGGTTTCTAATTAATTTGTTACCAAGTGAGATTCGTCTTTCCAAGCAACATCAATCAGGTATTTCCAGTCCTCCAAGCTCACTCCACTAGGTGGATGACTATAGGGGTCATCAACACCCTTTTCCTCAAGTTCGAGGAACTCTTGCTTTAGATTGTACCTCCAATCCTTGTATAGCAAATATGCCTTCCTATCGAGGATCTGTTGAGCTTGTTCATCATTATCAAAATCATCGCCGATAACAAACTTGTCCTACAAACATAGTAAGAGAATTAGTAGAACAATTAATTTAACCAATTACAAATTACATAATAAAGACATTATGGCAAGATGAATCTCATACTAGCACCGCTTGGACGACCGCATCTTTCGTACTTTGATCAATTTTTATCCATGACTTCCCGCTCTGAAGAGGGCACAACCGTCTAATTTGAAGGCCCAACTCATTCGTCGTTGGGGTGGCATTCCCTCCTGTGATTGCGTTTAACACCCGATTGACATAGACGTGTAATTTCTCCCTTTTTTTCCTAGCATTTTTTTTCTGCACGCCTTTGCCTAATGTACGTCCCCGAACACGAGTTGACCTCGTTTTTCCTAGTACAAAAACGGGAAGGTAGTCAACATTACAAACATAACAAAACCAAAATTTTTTTAAACAACTAAATAGTATGCTCTTACCCACTCCACCTGGTTGCGTCTCCTCTACCACAGTTTGTGTATCATCTGGTGGTTGCGTCTCATCAAAGAACGTCATCGGGGTGCCAATCTCCTGTGCACATGCTTCAGATGTTGATAGTACGTTGCCACTTGTTGCTCTCTTACGTCACCCCGTCTTGATTCCCGAAACCATTGTACCTACATTACGTAACAAACGTACATGAGTAATAAACATCGCATACATTAGTAGTGTAACTGCTGCAATAATGACACAACAATGTCTACTCAATTATAAATTGCTCGTTAATCAATGGTAACTAATAAACTAAGAGAACATGATGATGATGATACAAAAACAAACTTCTCAATTGTTCATTGTTCATTTAATATACTCATTACCCCCAACAAATTTTGGAATTATTATTAACAACAAAATTTGTAATAAATTGTTGTGGCCTGCAATAACAAACCATTGATAAGAACAACTCAAGGACAACATCAGTTTGTTTGTATGGCATTACTCTTTTCATTAGTATCCATAATTCTTACCTTAGGAATTTATTCAAGGCCCTAGTATTATGAATTCTGATGACTAGTTAGAAACTTTTGCTGCTATGTGTAATTCAGCCATGTAGAAGCTAGTATTCTCCTATGGGATCTGAAGAACCAACAGATCAATTGAAAGGAATGGACTGGAACAGTATTGGTGATTCCATCCATAACGAGCCAGTCAGGAGCACATTACTAAGAAACGGCTTCCAAGAAAGGTTAGGCAAATCCCAGATTGTTATTTTTTTCCTCGGAGATCATTACCCTCTGCAATTGCCTTTTACGGGGCATGGATTGTTGCTGGAGTTGGTGCAGAGATGCTGGCAGAAATCTGGATAAACAAGAAGGTCAAAGGTATGCCCTTCATTAGCCTAAGGATGTGCTTGGATTTTGGATTTGGGAAGGGATTTGTAGAGGGAAAGGTAATGTGGAGAGAAGCATTAATGAACTAATTGTAATATAGCCAATAATGAACATTACCCTTCCCATCTTTAGAACAAGGATCCCGAAATTCTCTGTCAGCCCTCAACTGTGCTCTTCTTCAATAATTCATTATACAATTTAAAAGTGCCCAACTGAGCAAACAATTATACAATATTCTGATTTAAACATCATGGTAATTCAAAATTGAAAGGTTTGTTGACATATTGAAGACAGCCTGTAGTAAGGAAATAACATAGTTAATGCCTAACAACTTACCCAGGTGAAATGCTTCCCACAGCCAAAACTACTACAGAAATGCTCCCAATCAAGTATGGCACAAAGAAGCCCCAATCCTATGTGACAATTACATGTGGATAAGAATGATAGTAGATGTGAAAATGCCTCAATTTCCTTCCATTCTCTTTACAAAAAAATAAAATAAAATGTATTAGTCTGACAGCCTAACCATAATACACATTAGTGCAAAACAAATATCTTTATTCATTACCCACTCTCTGTAGAACATTAAAGACATTAGAATCATTACTCACATTAAAACATATCAAAAGTCACTGAAGCAGCCATCTCATAAGAAAGGAATGAAAGAAGCTTCTATGAGCATAATCCACTACTACAATTGTACTTCTTTTATCCTTTGTTCCTTGAAACTTACAGAAAATAAACAATAGAAAGGTTAAAAAAAGAGAAATTCAGAACTCTACATAATATGAATTTGTAATTAAACAGTTAAACTAAATTAAACAGATGTACATTATTGAATTAAACAATAAAGTTTTGAATTATCCTTGTGCCATCTCATATATGCAGCTGTTTTTTTCGACATGTACAATCTCTTCAATCTTGGTGTCAAAGGAAAGTACCTCAAAATTTTGTGTGGAAGTTTTTTACCCGTCTTGTCGTTCAACTTGTATCTAGACTCCGTACATGTAGGGAAATTCTCCAATGCGGCGTTGTCCTTCCAAAATAAAGTACAATCATTCTTGCATGCATGAATAACCTCATATCCCAAACCCAACTCACGTAAGAACTTTTTCGCTTCATAAAGGGTCCATGGAACATTTTCATCACACTTTGGTAGAATGTCTTTGAAAACTTGCATAACCATATCGAAAGATTTGTTGCTCCATTTATTGTACAACTTCACGTGAAGCATCTTAATTACGAAGGACAAGATGGAGAACTTTTGACATTGTGGATATACTTGACGTTGAGCATCATCGAACAACTTCATGAACTTCAACAAATTGTGCCTCTCTGAACAAGTACGTTCTTCGTCGATATGATCATCCCTGAGACCACTCATGTAAATCTCTTGTAACATGGTTGGAAGTTCATCCACATTTTCGTGATTGGTTGTCATTCCAACTCGGTTGGTTTGAGTATCATCGTTTCACATAGTAGGATGAGCACGAAACATGGGAACACATTCCCCGTGGTGGACCCAAGTTCGATAAGAACATGTGATTCCTCTTCGAATCAAGTGCAACCGTACAACATGTCGAGGTAATTCGTGCCGTTCAAGCAATCAACACAAGGACAACGGATTTCATCCTACAGCCCTAAATTCTTCGTAGCGAACTCAATAAATGACTGAACACCTTGTACATACTCTTTACTTTTTAGCCTATCCTTGATCATCATCCAACTCTTGTCCATTATTGGAACAGTAGACATGAAGCGAAGCTGAACCTATGAATGGACGGCAACTTGGAAAAATACTCTATAATGGAAGAGAGCTTAAGTAAGTTTAGGGGTTCGATTAGCATTGTTTTTTGAAATGAACAAAATAGTAATACCGAATCGGGATGTTTTGCCAATTTTTCAATTGCATATAGTTGGCTAATTTCACTACTAACTTGGCATGTATTCACACGCAAATGAGACATACATTCACAATTCTATGTGAAGTCATCTTAGAGAGAGAGAAATAATCCTAACCAAATTTAATAAAATTTAATAAAATCGGTGAGATTAAAAAGTATTATAATATAATTTTCATAATACTTAAATTGTCTCTGAGGACAAAAGCTAAATTTCCATCATCCAAACAAAATGACAAAGCTTATAAGAAATCATTAATCTTTTTTCAAATTTTCTTCTCACTCTAGCTTCTTGGATTAGTATTTGTATCTTCATTCTATTCTTACCAAATCAAGCTTTAAATCCTAAATATAGATATATCTATATGAAAAACGATTTATAAACAATAAAATTTATATAGAAACTAGATCCACAATAATCTATCAATGACATTTATAAAATTATGAAAATAATTATGGATATTTTGATTGAAAATAAAATGATTACAAGAAGTTACATCATTATGAATATTTGCATTTAATTTTATAAAAACATTGTTTATATACCATTATTCTAAGTACATAAACTAGAAGTTCAAAACACACATGATGCACATGTAGAAATGGAGATCCTTGTGACTATCATCTAACAAAAAAACAAAATTGAAAAAAATTAAAAATGGCCACTGTCACTCTCTTGTAAAAAGAAGGATTGAACCCTTGATACATTTAGATAGGAACATCAACAATGGCCACTATCACTCTCTTGTCATTATAAAATGGGTTTATTTATTATTGCATAGCTCATATTCTTAATTTAGATTACCACAAAAAAAATTACAACGACAGAAACAAACAACAAATTTCATCAATCTCATAAACACTTTGTCTGTAACTTTTAAAACTCTTTCTCACATATTTTCAAAACATTTTCACTTTCATTTTGATGTTAAACAATATCTCAAGAACTAGAGTTTAACATTTTTCACTCTAATTTTGACACCAAACAATATCACAGGAGCACTCAAGAACTAGAGATGGCCCAAGCCTATTGAGGGCCTAGACAAATGAAATGTAGTTAGAATATGGTTTGGTGCCTTACATTGGCCATTGCCATTCTATTATTGTCCCCATTCTACAGTAAGATAGTGCAACTTCTTGTGCAACTTAGATTGTCAAGTTAGGTGCGTTCAAAATCAACGGTATGGTTGAAAGGGTACAGCTATCCCAGGAGATCAGAGAGATTATTTTTCATCTATTTTCAATGAATTATGCGTGAAAGGACGACCATGTTCTTTAATCATCATATTGAGCAGATTATCCTCTATTGTTTCTATGGAGTTCCAAAGGTTTGCAGTAGAAAGATGTGAGAGTATTTAGGCTATTGATTAATCACACTTTGTAATCCTAATTTCTTATATGGTAGCCACAGATTTCTCAACTGAGGCTGACTTTTAAAGAAATTATTTTCAACTATAGAAATCAACGACAGTGTAAACCTCAAGTTTTTCGTACAATTTGGTATGTTAATCACAGTTTGTAATCCTAATTTCTTATGTGGTGGCCACAGATTTCTCAACTGAGGCTAACTTTTAAAGAAATTATTTTCAACTATAGAAATCAACCTCAGTGTAAACCTCAAGTTTTTGCAAGAGAAGAGGGGTAAAAACTTATGAATATATAAGTGATGTTGATAAGTCACTTAAGTGTGAGAAATAACGCCAACACAATGGAAATATCATCGTACAGTCAATATGGCATGAGTTCCACATAGTATACACTACAAAATTCCCAAACATTAACGCTAACACAATACAAACATTTGAAACCATGCTACTACAGCAAATGCAAAGCACCATTGATGATTCAGAAGAGATACAAAAAATTCAAAGCTACTTTACCAGGTTAAATAAAACATCTTGGATACATCACAATTTGTAAACAATTGGGGAATTGGAATTTGTCTTATAACTTAAGCATGATATAAGAAGTACCTTCAAGTTAATCCATGCATATGGCAATCCAGTGGGGGTATGAAAAGCAGGTAGAAAGCGCCGCCCTAAATCTTTAGCCAGGATAAGAAGTTGATTCTTATAATTTCTTTGGACCAACCTGTTTGTAGAATCAATTGCAAGAATATGAGCAGAAACAAGTCCTCCAAGAGCTCTTATGTTGCAGTACACAACAATGAAAACACCATTAAACACAATCTGATACATCAAATGCAACTTGATTTAGCACTCCCTGCTAAAGAATAAAACAAAAGAAAAAGAAAAAGAAAAAGTGACATTGCTCAAGCTTTATTTCATTAGCAAACTGAGGCCACATTAAATGAAACTTTGAGTCAAACAACTTCACTAAATCCTAAATGAAAAAAATTAAAATACCTCAAAAAGATTTATCCTCGCATCAACATCAAAAGTTAGATTTTGCAGAAAGCCAAAGAACAGCCCTTTCAAATTCTGTGTTGTTCCCCATGATAACAAGGCTGAGAAACAGAAACAGTATTAACATAATACTCTGTTACAAATACTTCAGTGGCATAATCAGTAATAATATGGAAATGAAATGAAATAAAAAGATATTTGGTGACAGCATAAGAAGGGTATATAAGATAAAAATACAACTACATTGATTTTTAAGAACGTTGTCTCTAAGAAATAGTATATCATACCTGGATAGCGATTCTACAAGTGTGAGGGCAGATCCATGATACTCTTGTGGCAAATGTTCGAGCTAAAATTTGAAACAGTAGGTGTTTTAAATTATCCATTTAAAGCTGAACACTGCAAAAGATTTCAAAAATAAATAATTACCTTCAAATTTCCCAACTCGACAAGGGAGTCGGTGAATGTTTTGGCTAGAGGCTTTAATTCATCATGCTATAGAACCAATAGACCACAACTTCATAATATTCATCAAATATAAATAATATATCATATAGTGGGAACTAGAACTGACCGGAAAAGCATAAGTCATATAGTTGTCATAAGCATGGTAAAACCTGAAAGGGAGAAAAAACAGAGGCACATTTGGAACATTTTCGCAGAAACAGAGGCACATTTAAACGATACAAAAAGAATCCAAAATCAACAATCCAAATCCACAATCCAAAATCCAAATGGACAATCCGCAATTTCAACCACAACCATTCACGAAATCAGGAAAAGCCCTAAAAATTTGTGTACGAAATAAATGGAAAATGAAAGGACAAAAAATGTCAAACCCTAAAATTAATCATGAGAGAAGGGGATGGAAGAGACATCGACAAAAAGATAGAACCAGATCGACAGAGAGGGAAAGAGACGACAGAAACATACCTGCGATGGTGATGATCGCCGGTGGTGATGATCGCCGATTTGCAGTGGTGGTGGTGGTGAGCCCCGGTGGCCTGCGATGGTGATGATCGCCGGTGGTGAGTGACGGGTTTGGTAGGGACGGGTTTGGTATGTTAATGTCGGTGTGTGAGACAGAAGAGAACAAAAAACTCTATGTGTAATATATATGTACTGGGCGCGGAAATTACTAATCTTGACAAATCCAAGCCAAATCTTGAGTTTCTCTACACTTTCCCTCTTCTCTAAGAGCTCTCTCTCTCTCTCTCTCTCTCTCTCTCTCTTTCTCTCTACGTTTTTGTTTCTTAAAAGGGCTAAAGATGAGCTCAAGTATATATAACATGTCATATATATGTCTATTTAGGCCAACCAAACATAACTTAACAAATCAAACAAAATCAATTTTCAATTAAACTGTCCAAATGGCTCTAAAAATTCCCATTAGCATATCCATGCACTCAATTTCGGTTTCTGAACTCATTAAAGTCATCAATTTCGGTTTCAAAGTGTTGACTCTAAGAGTTTTAGCCAAATAAGGCCAATTAATTCATTACGAACCAATTTTTTACAAAACTTCATATTATGTCCTAAAAATCATGCTCATCATAATTGTAAAGTCAATTTCCGGTTATCGCACCTCTAAGGCTTCCAATTTCAATCCAACAGTTATAATTTCAACAGATGTTCTGATAACCGATAGATGCAATTCCATAAACATGTAATTCACACATTAAAATATGAAATTTCATATCAAACATATAAACACACATATAATCACATATATAATGAAGGAATTAAAGCATATGAAGCATGTTAGAGAGTTGGGTTATTACACTCTTCCCCTTTACAAGAAGTTTGGTCCCTCAAACTTCCTGATACCATTGTTTCATTTCCTCTTCTCTTTCCCAAGGGGCTTCTTTCCCATAATGTTCCTGCCATTTCACTTTCACCATTGAAATTGTCTTGTTCCGTAGCCATTTCACTTGTCGATCCAACATTTGAATCAGTTTCTTTTCATAGCTCAAGTTGTTATCCAAAGCAATTTGATAGTAATCTATAATATGGGACGGATCTTGGAGGTAAACCCGTTACAAATGTTCAATTCATTCCGCAGTTTGAATAGTTCACAAGTCAATCCGATATTCATCACAGTTACTCAGAAGTTATCAACATATAAAACAAACCCATAATTTTATCTAATTATTTATTTCGATGTTCCATTTCAGGCATGTAAAACTCAAAAACAACTCCACATATCTATCCCATAGAATAATGTGCCAAATTAGATAAGGTTGTAACAAAGCATACATTTTCCAGCAGGCAGGGTTTATAATGACAATACTTTCCTGTCAACAAGTTCCATAGCACCAATTCCCAAGTATAGGAACACGGTAGCAATCGTCCGTTTATTCATATATTCTCATAGCATGGGTCCATTTCTATCATAATAAAGATATTCTCAATTGTGTTCATAACCAAATCAGTCCAGCATTAATAGTTCATATGCAATTCTCATTAGAAGGTGCATGTTCAAATATTTCTCGAAGGCATAGCAAAGGCATACCATAGGCATACCATTATATTGGTTCAAAATTGTATGTAATAGTTCTTAGCAAGGCTAGTGCGATAGGAAGTAGAATCACTGTAAATATTATTAATCCCTTATCATATTCTAAGAGATAACACTTCATATTAAATTGCCCAAATATCAGGTGAGGACTACTCAACAAATTTCCACATTCATGTTCTATAGCATTACTTCTGAGTACAGCAACACAAAGGGAACCAGGCTCCGAATCAAATAGTTAATGTACGAGCACAGAAATAATCTTCTCATATAATCCTGTTGATCAAGTTTGCACTCCTCCAAACGTCGTCGCTTTGCCACCTGAAAACATAAATGTGAGCTAGCTGGCGGGTGTGTGCCGGAAACCTTTCCGATGCCTAAGTCAGCAAATAGACAATAAACACAAAAGCTCTATATATTCTAGAGTAAGAATTGTGATACCTGTACATAGGTGTGGTCATGAGCTTTTATAGACTTTACTTGGCACAATCCTAGTAAGATTTCCAACTATTTTTATAAGAGTCCTTCTAGGAATCACACACCTTACTCACTACCAACCAAGTGAGATGGTTTGCACAATCCTAGTAGGACTTTACTCTCCTTAGCAGAGTCCTCCTAGGAGTCACACTCCTACTCACTACCAACCAAGTGAGATGGTTTGCACAATCCCAGTGGGACTCTAACTCTCCTTAGCAGAGTCCTACTAGGAGTCTTATGTCTAAGGATAATGCTTACCCTCAGAACACCCTCATCACTGCAAACCAAGTGAGATGGCCACTCCATTTACCTCGGCTGACCCCTTTACCTCGGCTGACACCTTTACCTCGGCTGACATTGCGGTCAACCAAGTTATTTCGGCTCTGTGCTCAACTAAGTAATGGAATAGAAGCATCAACCGAGCTATACCTAGCTCGGCTCTCCATCTTACCAAATACCTCAGCCAACCCTTGGGCCTACTATTAGGTAGCTCAATCAACGCCTTTGCCCAGTTTGGTACTTAGATAAAAAGGGACCAAGCTACTTGACGTCCACACTCCGACCCTTTAGTTCAGCCCACAACAGAAATCAAAGATGTCTTCTTAGCCTAAGACTGAGCTACACCAGCCCTTATCTCGGCCCATTACGCGGCCTAACTCCCAAAGAAGACTCTTCCTAGCTCGGCCCAATTTGTTTACAAATTACCCTCTCAATTGCCCCTTAATTCCATCTGCGTAGCATGATTGGGATTATTTTTCCTCCAACCGAGCTAAGAGTGCCCCACTTTGCTGAGTTAAAAAGTTGTTCGGTTTCATAGCTCGTTTGGGCCCAATAGGTCTTGTCTGTAGCTCAACACGTCCTTCCATTAATCTGGCATGTTTGATACGACGTCATTCCCAAGATACGTGACGTGCCCCCATTGTCCTCATTCTCCTGCTACAACCGTTATGTACCTTCAAAAATTTGAACAACCCCTGCTTTTTTGCCTTCAACGTATATATCCTTCGAGTTTGTAATCGTACGGCGAGTCGCCCTTTCTGTGTCTCGCCGAGCAGACTAACTTGGTTTATACTAACCCTGCCAACCTGCTTTAGCTGAGATAACCATCTCGGTCCAGGAATTCAAAAATTTGTTGGTCAAACCTGCCAACCTGCTTTGGTCAAGGCAACCATTATCCCGGCCAAAGAGTTCAAAAATTTGTTGGTCAAACCTACCAACCTTCTTCAGCCTAGATCCTGATCTCGGCTGAAGAGAACGAAGTGTTGGTTATTTCGGGCAACCCTCTCCAGCCTAGATCTTGATCTCGGCTGAAGAGAACAAAGTGTTGGTTTTTCCAGCCAACCCTCTCTAGCCTAGATCCTGATCTCGGCTGAAGAGAACAAAAATGTTGGTTTTTCCAGCCAACCCTTTCCAGCATAGATTCTGATCTCGGCTGAAGAGAACGAAGTGTTGGTTTTTCTAGCCAACCTCTTCAGCACGGATCCTTATCTCTGCTGAAGAGAGCTAAAAGTTGGTTATTCCTGCCAACCTAGAGTGAAGTGTTTGGTTATTCCTGCCAAACGTCCTGTAGCCTAGATCCTTATCTCGGCTTAGGAGAGAGCTCAATGTTGGTTATTCCTGCCAACTTTCTTCAGCGTGGATCCTTATCTCGGCTGAAGAAGAGCTAAATGCTGGCTAATCCTGCCAAGCTTCTTGATTGCCCCCCAGTTGGGCAAAGACTTGTTAGAAAGAGTTGGCCAATCCTGCCAACTTTCCCAATTGCCCCCCAGTCGGGCAAAGACTTTTGCGCGGTCAATCCTACTTGTCTGTTAACTCTGGCCAAAAAGCTTTTTGTCTGGTATCACTATTGCGCCGGACTCTGCTTTGGTGCGCGCCCCAGCTTCCTCTACCTGGATGTGTTGGTGCACTCTCTCCATTAGGGTTTCCATAGTAAGGGGCGGCGTCATTGTCATTGAATCCCTCAACTCAGTTCACGATATTCTGCTTCAGTCAATTTTACACCATCAAATAGATACTGCTCGTCTTCTATATCATCTCTGAGCTCCTCCAGTTTCTTCAAATACTCTTGCCTTGAAACTTTCCTTATAGCTCCAATGTCATCTTCTTCCAAAGCATTAGATCTCTGAACAACTTCTTCTTCTTCCTTCTGTGTTAATTTTGGCTCAGCTAGCTTCCTTGTTGCTGCTGCATCCCGCTCTTTGGTCACGCAATTGTTCTTTCTCTCTCTCACAACCATCATCATCATCCTGAGAGGTCCGTCTTTTAACTCATCTTTCTTCTTCACTGCTCTTCTTTTTCTTCGAATCTTCCTTCTCTGTTTTCGTCTTCTTCGACTTTCTCTGCTTCGAATCCTCCTCCTCTGTCTCCGACTTCTTTTTTCTTTCCTTTGCCTTTTATCTGGCTCTTCATAGACTCTATGTCAGCCGCCATTCTTCTTATTACTTTGTTTTGCTCCCTTACGCGATCTTCGAGAACCTGAGGATCCATCTTTTGCCTTCGTCTATCAGGGCTTTGAGAGCGGTGTGGACTTGAGCTTTTATAGACTTTACTTGGCACAATTCTAGTAGGATTTCCAACTCTCCTTATAAGAGTCCTTCTAGGAATCACACACCCTACTCACTACCAACCAAGTGAGATGGTTTGCACAATCCTAGTAGGACTGTACTCTCCTTAGCAGAGTCCTTCTAGGAGTCACACTCCTACTAACTACCAACCAAGTGAGATGGTTTGTACAATCCCAGTAGGACTCTAACTCTCCTTAGCAGAGTCTTACTAGGAGTCTTATGTCCAAGGATAATGCTTACCCTTAGAACACCCTCATCATTGCAAGCCAAGTGAGATGGCCACTCTATTTACCTCGGCTGATGCCTTTACCTCGGCTGACATTGTTGTCAACCAAGTTATTTCGGTTCTATGCTCAACTAAGTAATGGAATAGAAGCATCAACCGAGCTATACCTAGCTCGGCTCTCCATCTTACCAAATACCTCGGCCAACCCTTGGGCCTAGTATTAGGTAGCTCGGTCAACGCCTTTGCCCAGTTTGGTACTCAGATAAAAAGGGATCGAGCTATTCGACGTCCACACTCCGGCCCTTTAGTTCGGCCTACAACAGAAATCAAAGATGTCTTCTTGGCCTAAGACCGAGCTACACCAGCCCTTATCTCGGCCCATTACGCGGCCCAACTCCCAAAGAATACTCTTCCTAGCTCAGCCCAATTTGTTTACAAATTACCCTCTCAGTTACGATAACATCAAAGCAATCATGCAGATATTCCATGATAGATACGTAATCATATAATCATAAGTTTGGTTCTAGGCAATAGAAACAAGTATAACATCCATCATTCCGAGCAAAGGTAGTTATCCAAAGATAAAGTCAAAAATCAGATTCAGAATCATATTTAGTTAATCAGTCATAACAGTCAGGTCCAACATCCTCCCTTAATATGCATTTTCTCTTGTTGCGACATAAAGTAATTTTGGTCCATTTTTAATCATTTCAATGTTCTATTGTTCAGATAATTATTCATTTTCCCACTGTAGGACACAAAATCAACCACTTTATTCCGTATTCATAACTCATAATTACACTGGGTCAGCACAGGTACTCCCTGTACGTTGGTTCTATTAGGTCTGCTCATAGGGCCATAAATTCCATTAGATATACCGCACTCATAGTGATCACACCTATCCAGATTCCATAACGTCAAAAGAAATTCAATAGTGTAGCAAAGGAATGTTTTGACCAACGACTATCAAAATTAACAGTCCTTGGCGAGCTCAATTAAATATGGCAGTAAATCAATTCGCAACTACATCATGAATGTTTGTACAAATCTATATAAGCATAATACATGCACAGTAATTATCGTTCCATTTGTTTCCAACAAGGTTCACAATGTCATGTAGAATAGTTCATGTTATAGCATCCAAGTACAAAATAGAGAGCTAATCCAGTAAGTTGCAAAAATCCAACATTTGCATGTTTACACGGAAATATGCCACAAAAATGAATTCCCAATCATGAGTCATTACTATAGCACAGACAAGATTTTATTTCTCGCAGTAAATTATCAAATTACCAGTCATTTAGTTCATTTATATGCGATTTCGAATCAGTTAATCATTACATTTCCTTTTACAAGTGTCACACGAGTTAACACTTACTATGGGTAGGGTCATTCATGCTGTTTAACCATCCCTTATAAGCAAATGATATCAAACACACTTATGATTACAATCCCCATAAACAAGTCCCAATTACATAAACAAGTCCCAAGTACACACAAACAGTACTCATCAAAAATCATCAGTAATTATCTCGGTTCATATCAGCTATATATTGTTTCTAGGTCATAGTTCATAATGCTTGACCAGATCAGTTCAACATGTTAATAATCAAATTCCCAACCATAGCTAATGTGTATGCCATTCTCTTATTCCGCATAAGCAATCGGTAGGAAACAAAATCACAATCAATGCAATGCAAAAATAGGTCACTATATGCATAGCTTCTTATCATAGCCAGTTACACTCAACACAATTTAAAGTATCATACAAAACAAGTCTTAGCAAAATGTCTAAGCACACTAATCAAAATCACAGGTCTCAAAATCACAAGTCTAACCATTGCCATAGCAAGGATGATGTGTCCATGTCATAAAGTTAAAACATCGCATATATCATTTTATTTGGTCAATAAGTCTCAGGAGTAGTCTACACTTAGAGTTCAATCAGTCCATCTAAACAGATGATAGGAAACACAGTCATGTAATAACTGATAACACATATTCTACCTAAACATTTGCATGTAATCTGCATTAGTTGTCTTACCGCTAAGCTTGAACTCCCACCATGCTTCCATTGCACAACTCTGTTGATTCGATCCCATCTATATGTCTTGCATTGTCCACCGATCTTCTTACAAGAAACAAAGGCAATAGTTCATTCCCAATGCATTTCATATGTTCGCATTAGTTCGTACACTTTTCTTTCCATGTCCTAAAGGCAACAAAGCATCACTCCTTACAGTTTTCACCGTACTCATTTTTCAGTGTCTGATTTCTTTCAGCCCATATGTTCTTTCTAACATTTTAGTTCAAATGTGCTCTTTTCATTTCGTTTATGTGGGCATTTCATTTATGTGTGCACAAATACTCTCTATCACACACACATACACACACACACACATGCCATGCAATGCCTCATTTCTTTTCTAGGACACCCTACAGCTCAAATGGACACGTGTGTAAGAGGGTAACTCGTGCTCTGATACCAACTGTCACGACCTAAACCTGCCCCTAAAAGTTTAGGTGATAACTGGCCTGTACTTAGGCCTCAGGACAGAAGTTCAAAATATTTTACTTAATAACGGGGCCTAATACGGAAGCAAATAACAGAACGTCCATTGAGCAATACATATATGCCAGGATCATAATGCATCTAACTGTGGACATGGATGTCCGCATGCACACTTCATATAAATACAACCAAGTCATGTGTATATACAAAGAGTTAATAACCCACAAGTTACATAATCTTAAAATGTTGACCAAAAGCCACCAAGAGCTTAACAAAAATGTGGCATTAAAAAGAATCCTTAAGAGGTAAAAGACACCAAGTTTGAGGCTTAGCAAAACAAGTGCTCAAAAGACACTTGAAGCTGACCTAGGGTTGACCTCCAAACTGACCACAGTGATTCGGTTGTGCAGTGGTCCCTGCCGACGAGTGGCCTAGAGTCTTCATAAACACTTGATCTTGCATAATCTTGACAAATCCAAGCCAAACCTTGAGTTTCTCTACACTTTCCCTCTTCTCTAAGAGCTCTCTCTCTCTCTCTTTAGAACTCTCTCTTTCTCTCTACGTTTTTGTTTCTTGAAAGGGCTAAAGATGAGCTCGAGTATATATAACATGTCATATATATGTCTATTTAGGCCAACCAAACATAACTTAACGAATCAGACAAAATCAATTTTCAATTAAATTGTCCAAATGGCTCTAAAAATTTCCATTAGTGTAGACACCCCATTTTTGACCGACCTTAAGACTCAGACGTCACCAATTGAGCGCTCGGTGATGTTGCATACTGTGCTCGTTCAGAAGTCTCAGAGTCGCGGTCGTGAGCCCTGCCTCCGGACTTCCGAACCCTTTTCTGTGCCTTGCCTCGGTTTGCGAACCAGACTCGGTTTTCTCTGTTTTCTTTTCTGAGGGGAGGGAGAGGTCCCGTAGACCATCTCTCAGTGGCCGTGGGCTACTTTTCGTGGCCGTAGGCCATTTTGCCCATTCGGGCGATTCCGGTTTTGGGCCGTCGGGCCGTGTGCCTCGGTTGGACCGTCTAACCATCTCCCATTTCTCCGATTTTTGTCATGCATCTTATTTACTCACTTTCGAGGGACACTGAGGACTTAGATACCCACTTCGCGGCCATACACCACTTACGGTGCTTAACGGCGATTTTCGGGATCCCGGGCTGCGTGTTTTGGCCCCCGAGCATTCGTTTTGCATCGGTTTTTGTTCATTTTTGGCAGATACCTCTGTTTTATCATAAGGAAGGTCACTGGAGGGTGGGATCCCAGCAATTGTCTCAGCAACCAGCTTTCTGCTTGGTCAAAGGTGGTTCAGCATGAATCCGGGAAGGAGAAAAGTCTGCGCGGCTTCACCGAAACGGGCGTAACTCTTTTCACAAGAGTAATTAAAATGTGAGGCCACCACCATTGGAAATCTTACTTCCGGGGATTCATTTTTCACTTAAGAATCTCCTAAGTCCGGATCCGGGGGGAGGAGATATGGTTGGTTGAAGTCTGGTTAGACCGAATCTGCACGGCTTTACGGAAGCTGGCATAACTTTTTCTACAGGAGGAATTTTGATGCAAGGTTTGCGGAATTGGAAAGCTAACTTCAAGGGATACATGGCCGACCAGTCCTATGCCTTGGACCTTTTGACCCTAGCCGGCCGGCCACCATTTCCAGCCGGCCAGCCACCTGCAACTAAAGCACTTTTTGCCCACCTTTTCTCCGATTTTCTTGCCTATATAGCTGGCCTCCCAGATCTTTTTGAGGTGTTGGAAAATATCTCTCAAGGATATACAAGCATATCTCTCTCTATCTTTCTAAAACTCTAAAGTTTTGGTGCCATTTGTTCATCAACACCAAGCACTACCTTCACCACTTCCATTCCAGCTGCAAGGAAGGTTTTTCAAAGGCTAAGAAGCAAAAAATTCAAGCCAAGAAGCAACAAAAGTCTTGTCTTCAAGGGTGAGTACTCTTTTACCCTTTTTGAGCTTATTTTTGCTTCATTTTTCTACCCTATTTTCTTGAGGTTTTGGGCTCTGACCCTAACTGAGTTTAGGCTTATTTTGAGCCTCTCTACAACATTGTAGAAGGGCTCAACCTTGTTTGGAGCTTCTACATACCATTTGCTTCAATATCCATCATATTTACCGTAAACTTGCATGCTATTTTTAGCTTATGTACATTTGTTTTTGGAGCATGCCATAAACTATTATTGAGCTTATTTTGAGCTCCTCTACAACATTGTAGGAGGGCTCAACCTTGTTCGGTGCTTCCATGCATGACCTCTCTTTATAGCCCCTATTTGGTCCATATTTTGCATGATTTTTTAGGGCCTATCTTGCTTCTGTTTTTGGCCATGATCAGAACTGGTAATAGTCTTAAAATGACCCACTCTTCATGTTTTGTTAAGGGTCTTAGGCTGTTTGGAGAATGCTTGGTATACCTCTCTTTATAGCCCTCTTTTGGTCCATATTTTGCATGCTATGTTTGCCATATTTGTATACTGTTTTGAGGGCTTCCATAAGCTGTAAATGTTTATATTTTTGGACCCTATTCAATGTTGTAGAACTGTTTTTTTCAGTTTGAGCATTGTATATATCACTTGCTTCATTGTTTCCCTCTTTTCCCCCATTTTTGAATGCTATTTTTGCCATACTTGTGTTTGTTGTTTAGCCATACTTTGTACTGGAAAAATGTGAGTTTTGGGACTTCCTAGCATCTGTATTTACACTTCATGTCCATATTGTGCATGTTTGGCATAGCTGCAAGTCATTTCGGGTACTTAGCATAGCATTTCGGGCATCGGGTGTAATTTTGCTATAATTCGGGGGCTGTTTTTGCATCATTTTGGCTGCTGAAATTTGAATTTTCCATATGCCATATGCCACGTCTCATTTGCATGTCATTTCATGCCTTAGGGCCATCGCCTCGGTTTGCGTGCCCGTGTGCACGCATTTCGAGGCACTTCACTTTTATCCGACGGCCTCTTATGTGAGTGTGGCTGAGGCCTTCTCATGTTAGTGTAAGTCCAATTTGCATTGTGTATGCCATTTCATTCCATACGTCATCGCCTCGGTTTGCGTGCCCGTGTGCACGCATTTCGAGGCACTTCATTTTTATCTATCGGCTTCTTATGTGAGTGTGGCTGAGGCTCACTCATGTTAGTGTAAGTCCATTTTTCATTCTGTATGCCATTTTAGTCTCATCGCATTCCGTGTGCCATTGCCTCGGTTTGCGTGCCCGTGCGCACGCATTTCGAGGCACCTCACTTTTATCCGATGGCCTCCTGTGTGAGTGTGGATGAGGCCCTCTCATGTTGGTGTAAGCCCGTATTGCATCGCATATCTCATTTTAATCTCATTGCATTCTGTATGCCATTTTCTCAGTTTGCGTGCCCGTGGGCACGCATTTCGAGACATCTCATTTTAGGCTCATTGAATATCATATTTCAGGCCGTTTCATGCTTTTATGCCATCGCCTCGGTTTGCGTGCCCGTGTGCACGCATTTCGAGGCACTTCACTTTTATCCGACGGCCTCTTATGTGAGTGTGGCTGAGGCTCTCTCATGTTAGTGTAAGTCCAATTGCATTGCGTATGCCATTTCATGGCTTAGGATCATCGCCTCGGTTTGCGTGCCCGCATACACGCATTTCGAGGCATCTCATTTTCATAGCATTATGTGTGTTAGGATTGCATGTCATGCATATTGCATCGTGTTCGGGATAGGAGTTAGCGAGTGCGAAGCGAGGCACGTTACGTACTCTCAATTCCCAAGTCACCGACACTCCGGATTATCCATGATGGAGTTAGGTTTTTGTTGTAGCATTCATACGCATTCATCCTATATTGAGTTGTGCAATCCGACTCCTCGGCCATCATGCATCGAGATGCGTGATTGGTGGCACGAGGATCGAGGCATGCATATATTTGTGAAATACATTGCTATGCCCCTTTCCTGCTCTCTGTTGCAGCAAAATGAAGAATCAGCAATTTTTTGGGACTTGGCGCGCATTTCAAGAAAAAGTGCAAACAGAGGCTAATCGGGGCATCGTCGTGGATTTCAGCGCCAAGATAGCCCAACATGCATCTTTCATCAGCGGAGTCAAGGCAGTCCCTGGCTTGCATGCCAGTTTACAATTTTTCTTCTTTAATTTGTTAAATAATTAGAAATTTGTATTATTCGGACTGTAATATTTTGGACTGTATTATTCTTTTATTTCGGACTGTATTATTTATTCGGATCCTCTGCGCGAGGGCATAATTGTAATAAGTGTGGGTGAGTGTGATGTATGTCTTCCAACCCCACGTCTTTCTTCCCTTTTATTTACCCGCTTACGATGGTTAGATATAGGGCATATTTCAATTAGCATACAGTATGACAGCATGTTTGCATCATTCATCTGTTTTGCATGCACCGGGCTCGGCGCACCATACAAACTGCATTTGTATTTCAATTCCAAATTGAATACGTGTTAGTTGTAGCATTTCATATGCCATGTTTAGAATAGCCGAGCCTGCTATAGTTTGCATCTTTGCATGTGTTGCATTAGGCATTCTGTATACTTAGGATCATGCATGGATTTCTAATCAGTTTCCTGTTTTGGCTTGGAGTATTCTGTAAGTTTTTATGCTTTAGCATCCTTGCATGCGTGTGAGTGACTGCCATGAAAAGCATGCTTACCATGAGGCTAAATGCTTAGGTGATATAACTGCCTTGAATGCCTGTGGGTGGAGGTTGAGTTATTTGAATTGGGACAATTCATCAAATGTTTGTTTTAAGCCCACTAGATAGTGGCAAAATCATATTTTCTAAGCCCACCTGAGGGCGGCAAATCCGCGTTTTAGCCTACCTGCGGGTAGCACCATCAAACCATTTTCAAACAAACAAACATGAAATGTTTTGTTCCAATTCAGGCGATTCAGTCTATACTTGTATGCTGTGCGCATCACATAGTAACCTAGGCTAATAATCGAAATAAGAACATACAATGTTTTCAAAAACAGATATCATGGTTAGTAGAGGCCGGTCTTTGACCGGGCGAGCGGGGGTGCTCACGAAGTGACCTTCCCCAATCGTACCCAAGTTCGAGCCGAGCAACTTTGGTGATAGCGGACACGTGGCCTTTGGCACCGAGCCAGGGTTTCCTAAATTTCCCATTTTAAAAAAACATTTAGGTGGCGACTCTGTATCTGGCGAAGCAGTCCATGTTTGGCACTTCTTTCAAAAAATCTGTTTTCAAAACGATTTGCCGGATTTGGACTCTTCGGTTCAAGATTAAGAACCGTGACATTTCGTGTCCTTGAATGTAGTGACCCAATATCGAACGAGCGGGACTCACTCTTTTCTCCGGGCGTTCGGGGGCGTCTGATTTTTGGCGACTCCACTGGGGACTTAGAGAACTTGACTCGAACTCATGATATCTGGTTTTGATTACACTTGTGTGTTTCTTTGCATTGCATTTGCATTGGTGCGCCTAGGACACCGTGTTTGCCATATGCCATTCCCGAACGATTTTGGAGGCAGGAGAACTGTCTTGTCAAGTCATGACCATAAGGCTGATCGGCTCTGGGCTCTGACAGCATGGGAACACAAACCCCGGTTTTACCGGGGCACCCTTTTTGACCATTCGACCTAGTGCATATTCGGATCCATAGTGACCATTCCAAACTAGGACAGGTTGCTTACCCGTTTATAGGTTGGTTGAAGCCATTGCGTAGTGAAACCCTAGTTCCTGACAAAATAGGACAGGGAAACCTTACCCCAACATAGGGGTGTTTTTGGCTCTCACTTATCTGTTATGTGCTTGTTAGAGTGTGCCTCTACAGGGAATGCATGTATCAGTTTATGAGTTTGAGCATCAGGCCTGCGGGCACCAATTGAGTATTTTGGGTATCGAACTGCTGCATCGTGATTTGAATCATCGGTTTACGAGGGTATCGGTTCTGAGGCGAAATTTTGGGGTCTGAATTGAGAGAGCACACTCATTCGGTTTTGTTAAATGATTCTAGTGAAATTGCTTTGAGATGTTGTCCGTTTTCTCTTTGCTAGGTAGTCTGGAACCATAGCTTAAGGCTCCACTATCCCCGGTACATTGGACTAGTCTTGATAGACTTTGTTAGGTCAGAAATTCAATTCAAGGGAAAACAGTGTTCTTTCGCTGAGGCAAGGCAAAGAAAGGCCGTCGGGGCTTCTGGTTCATCTGATCCGTCACCAGTCACATCACCCTTGTTCAGAATCAGCAGCCCGTGATGGCACAGGGTTCGGAAGAATTTGTGGCCGTGGTAGCAGCGTTAAATCAGGGGACTACCATGCAAGCTGAGACCAGAATTGAAACGCAACGCCCATCTGGGGCATCTGCCTCACATCCAGCTTTGGGACCCCAGCCGAATTTTGACCCACTTCCGCCAGTTGAAGATTTGCAATGTCCGAATCCTCGAGAAGGGTTGACTCAAGCCCAAGTTTTCAGTGAAAATTGAGAGGCGTTATCCCCTTGATGAGAGGCGTTATCCCCAAGTTGACTCAAGCCTAATGAGAGGCGTTATCCCCTTGATGCTAATGACCTCGATCTGACCGCAGTGAAAATTGCGAACCTTGAGAAGCAATTCAAAAAGGCACAAGGCCTTAACTCCATTCCCGATATTGAGGATGGGCACATCGAGCGTCGTCGGCTCCCAGACAATTCAAATGCCACATATTGACCGTTTGACGGGTGCGAGATCCAATGGTACATATCCGACTTTACTTGGATGTCCTAAAGCCGATGGGTCTGACTAAGCCACAGAAACTCTCTCTGTATGGAAGAACCCTGTCCGGTGTAGCAGCTACTTGGTACACTAGGTTGGAGGATAAAGTGAAGCAAAACTGGGAAGAATTGGCTGTCGATCAGTATTCCTACAATATCCAAGTTGAGATGACCATCCAAGAGCTTGAAGCAACCCGCCAAAACCCAAAAGAGCCTTTTGTGAAATTTGTTGCGAGGTGGAGAGCAAAGGCAGCACAGATGACAGATCGCCGCCCTTCTGAGAGGGATCAAGTGCAGATGATGGTGCGGAACCTCGAGCATGATATGTTGCAAAAGTTGATAGTGGCTCCGCTATTCACTTTCAAAAGTTTGCATGAGCGGGGTTTAAGTCGAGAATCGTTCAACAGCGGGATCATTCCCAGAACAAGTGAACCGACAAGGAGGGCAATTTCAGGGCGTACCAATGTCGGAAGTAGCACTATTCCCGAACCCACTGAAATCGATACAGTCACCACAGCCAACCCCTTTGCCAATCCAAGCACAAATAGCCGACCCAAATGAGCTCAGGCGTAACTTTCACCCTCTCATATGAGCGACTAGCGCACTAAAACTCTTGATGGAAAGAGGGCATCTCAAACCCCTCGATCCTCAACCTCTTCCCGACCCACTCCCAGCCAGACATAACCCCTCCAAGTACTGTATGTACCATCAGCAGCGCGGCCATGGCACCGACCGTTGCTACCGCCTTCGTCATGAGGTCCAAAATCTCATCGACAATAGGACGATAGCTCCACCTTGAGCCCCAATGACCAAACATTTCCGCCTACCTCAATCTCATCTATACACCATCCACCTATGACCTATGACCCCATCATATACATCACCCCGGCCCATCTATCCAAGCCTGAGGTGTTTATCCCAGAAAGCATGGACTTATGCATGATGGGTGCACCTGAACCCCAATCATCTCAAACCCATGAACCCACTACTTAGAAATGATGAGGATGATTGAAGATCTTCAAAGAACAGTGGCGGATTTAGCCTTTGGAGTTTTGGCTCCATCATCAACCACATCGCCTACCAGGGAGTTCATGTCAAAAGGCTCCCCAAGCTTGGGGCGGGCTACATCTGAGGAAGGCCAATCCCGTGGCAAAGTGGAAGCGAGTGGAAAGAACAAGGTAGGGGCGGACATGGATCCCCATGAACATCTTCTGTTGGCTGTTAAGGCTTTGAAATCCGAGGGACTGAACAAAGAACAAGTCCTCGCAGTTGTTGTAAAAACTATGAATGACACTTTCGCTACTCAAGTTGGGGGCAGTTTGACTCAAGGGGCAAGCCGGGAGAGGGGCCGTTGTACCAAGAACATTCTTGTTAGCTCTAATCCTCCGCTCAGAAGAGATCAACAAACCGGCCAAGACTGCCAATCCCTTTTCGGTGCGCCAAAGAAAATCCACAAACCCAGAAGTACCAACCCCGAGGTCAGAGGGTCTTCCATGCCCTCCACATGCCTTTATCCAAAGCTCTCCAAATCCTTGTTGGACAAGGTCATCTCAAACCCCTTGAGCCTCGGCTTCTCCCGAACCCTCTTCTGGCTACACATGATGCTACCCAGTACTGCGCATACCTTCAAAGAACCGCCATGCTACCAACAAGCGCCTGTCTTCGCCATGAAGTACAGGATCTATTTGACAACGAGGTCATCCTCCCGCCGAGCTCAGCAAAGTCTATCGGCACTGGGTCAGTGAACTTGGGGGATAATGTTATGTGAATGGGAGATGAACCACCTGCGGGCGGCGCTCAATCAACTCCAGACGTGGGAATGGCACGCACTGTTCTGAGCAATATGCAAATACCAGTTTTGTGCTTTCTGACTTGGGCATTGGGTCAGTTTTTGTTACTTTGTTTTGAGTCTGTCTTGTTGTATCGAGTCAGTCCTGTTGTATAGAAGCCAGGTGATTCCGGGGGTGTTACCTCGGGCGTCACCATTTTGTTTCACGTTTGTCTTTTTGTTTTGTTTTGAGTCTGCTTTGCCAGGAGCCAGTATGCCAACAGATTTGAATAAACAGCGGTGATTTCCATACTCGCATTCGCATTTGTTTTACGCCATGTGCTAGTTGTGCCGGATTTGAATAAAATGGCGATTCATTTGCTCTCTTGTGCCTTGAGGCCATTGTATTGACCTAAGTTTTTCAAAACCTTTTGAACACCGCGGTGAAAACAAAGAGGGAGGAATTCCTCGGATTTGCAAAACTTTGATCAAATTGAGAGAAAGAGAGGCGCTAAGCACTTAATGAATGAAATCATGCTTGTTAGTGTGAGTCTTGAGAAGGACCACGGCTTTGATCCAGATTGATCCTACACTATCTTCAGCGAAGCGATTTGTCGCTTTCTTAAAACTTTCAAAAATGTTTCTTGTGATCTGCAAAGACATGTGGAATCACTCTTGAGATTGTGCGACTTAGGATCGCTCTCACCTCGAGACTCAACCCTTGGCTTTCAAAACCTTGAATTGGCATTGAGAATGTTCAGCATTCGACCACGATGTAAGGCACGTGTGGCGGATTTGAAGCGACCCTCGAACAAGGGCACCAAAGTCGATCAAGAAGGTCATCCTCGCAAATCATCGGAAGAAGCTTGCAAGGCTAGAGCAAAAGCACCTCGAACTAGGGGCAAAAATATCCGATGTGCAAGAGCCAAAGGTGGATCTTTCAGACGTCAAGTCAATAGCAACCACTCTCCGGATATAGAGGGCTTCAATCTCGAACCATTTGGCATGGATTTGGTTACATTTTTACCCTTGAGAGGCTCATTGGGTCAAAAACCCGAAAGAGGCGACCATGGCAAAAGTTAGATCGAGAAAAAAATATATACAAAAATGCAAAAAGAAAAAATGCAAAGATAAAAAAATGCAAAAAAAAAAAAAAAAAGAAAAATGCAAAAAGAAGAAAAAAAGGAAAAAAGAAGAAAAGAATTGAAAGAGAAAAGAAAAACAAAGCTCGCAAGGTTGAAAACCTGCAACGGGCGCCTTGGCAAAAGTTAGAGCATAAAAGGAGAGGTTAAATACCCGAGTGTACCTTAACCCCGAACTACGTGAGGCTTGATTTCCATTTTTGGGATACGTAGGCAACTTCATTATGAAGTCCAGCCGTAAAACAATTCAAATTTGATTGTGTCCATGTGATGGTTTTAATCATCTCTGCCTTCTCAGATCCAGAGTCTGTTTGTGTTCGCTCAGCTCGAGGATCGACAAATGCGCCAAAGGTGCTTCAAACAAGGGGTAACTTTCCGTTGCCATTCAATGCACTGCAGTGCCTTTCAAACAAGGGGCAACTTTCCATTGCCATGCAGCTCTCTTCAAGCACGGGGCAGTTTTCCCTTGGATCCGAGGTTGTGCATCTCGAGAGTGGGTTTCATGCTCATTGAGCAAGTGGCCGTTTGCAAAAATAGTTTTTGAGAATTTTTACTAAGGTTGACTAATTTTCTCGAAAATTATTCCATCTTTTCCAAAACTGGACCATTTTCTTGGACCCAAAAAAAAGAAAATTTTCAGTGCTCATAGCCTAACTTGCGTGATTTGAAATCAAAAATCGAACAAGCATGTTAATCTAACTCTCATGTTGGTCAAAATTGTTTTAGTAGAAAGCAAAAACAAAAAATGGTCAAAATGATGAACTAGGGGTACAGTTGAGTCAGGTTTTCTGTCTTTTTCCTTTATCAACGTGCTTATCAAGAAGGGCACTCTACCTGCCGGAAAAGGGCACCACTGAAGCTAACCGCAAAAGGGCTGAAAGCTCTCGTATCCTCCAAGCAGCGAGGTATCAAGCCAAGTGCGAAGCACGAACTGGAATGGATCAGGATATTCCACTCCCTCATCTAGACGGATCTGATCATGTCTGAACTCCAAGCAGAGCATCATCAATCGATGTCAACTACAGATTTGCTACACACCCAGTTGTAGCACAACCCCTCTGTGGGAGAAACTCACTAGGCTGCGTAAGAAGAAGAAGAATCTAGGGAATGCTTGGGGCAAGAGCCCACAACTTTCGTTTATCCATCATCCACCTAGGGGAGGGATTTAAAATGAGAGATTGAAGAATAGAGATGTGCGATGAGAGAAAAAAGTGAGGAAAGCGGCTTTTTAGAAAAGCAGAGCTTGAGGGTCGAGTGATGTGAGAATCACAAATAAGAAAGGGTGGGAAACACTACCCGTGAAATAGGCTCCTGTGTAACGCTGAGTGTTGTGTCTCTTTTGTTTTATCTCGATTCTTGTTTTAAGTCGTTTGAGTGTTAACAAATGTGTCTAGGTCATTGAGTTGTGTGCTTTCTATTTCCTTGTTGATTCGTTTTGGGCGTGGTCATTGTAGGCTCAATACGGTTGAGAACTCATCTCTCAATTTCAATGTAAAAAATCGCTTTTGTGCTTAGAGTGCTGTGCCATTCTCCACATTTGTGCAAAACAGGATTGGTTCTTTCAAAAAACCGCAGGGTTCAACCCAGGTCATGTCAGAATAGTAAAACAAGAACCTATCTGAAGCTATTTAGGTTCCGGACTGCAAAGCAAAAGAAAAGAGGAAAAATTTGGAGCATCTTAGCATGTTTCAACTGTAGCAAAATCTGAGACTGCATTCTAGGTGCACCTTCCCAGGCCTCGCCATTTCTCTGGAGTATGAGTGTGTCTCGACCCCAAGTGTAAGCCCGCTTCAAGTCAGAATGGCAGTCCAAGTGTAGACACCCCATTTTTGACCGACCTTAAGACTCAGACGTCACCAGTTGAGCGCCGGTGATATTGCATATCAGCTTGTTCAAGTCCCAGAGTCACGGCCACGCGTCTCGCCTCCCGGACTTCAACCATCTTCTACCTTGTCTCGGTTATAACCAGTGCTTTTCTCGCTTTCTCCCGAGGGAAGGAGTGGTCCCAGAGACTATCTCCGTGGGCCGTGAGCTACGCTGCGGGTCAGAGGCCATTTTGCCCATTTCGACCCGGCTCTTGCTGAGCCACAGCCGCAGCCTCGGCTCGAACCGCCCAACCATCTCCGAAGTTCTCCGGTTTTTGGCATGTGCCTCTGCTTTTAGTGTTCCGAGGGACACTGGGCCCCTGATGCCCACTTCGCAAATTAACACCACTTAGGTGCGGCGACCCATTTTTGGACCCCAAACCGAGCGGTTTTGGTCCCGAGCATTCATTTTGCATCGCCTTTCTCCGGTTTTTATGAGACTGCTTTTAATATTTCGAGGAACCCTGGGCCCCGATGCCCACTTCAGGGTCAGATGCCACTTTCGGTGCTCATAGTTTTGGGACCCCAAACCGAGCTTTTGGTCCCAAGCATTCATTTCAGATCCATCTTCTCCGGTTTTTGGCAGTAATCTGCTTTGTCATTCCAGAGGACACTGGGTCGCAGATACCCACTTCGCCGAACACCACTTCCTAAGACTCGCCATTTCATTTTCGATCCCGATTTGCTCGGCTTTTGGCCCCGAACGCTCATTTCTCATTAGTTTTGTTCAAACTTGGTGTACCTCTGCTTCAACATCGAAGATCATCGGGGTGGGAGGCCAGCAATTATCCCAGATAACTGGGCTTCCTCCCGAGTCTGCTTTTGCTCACTTCCGCCAATGTTGAACACCTTGGGGGTATTTTCTTCCAACCAAAGTTACATATCCGTGATCGTGACATCTGGAGGACCTTTGGTATACCGGGTCGGCCAGAAATTATGGGGTTCATTTTTGGGCCTCTCCTTCAGGCCCTATGTTGGGGCTCCTGCTCCCCGGTTGCCCAATTCCAACCTTGGAACCTTGTTCCACACATCCGGGAGGACCCTTTGGCATGGTGGTCGGCCGAAATGGTGCATTTCATTTTGAGCCTCTTTCAAGTTCTATGTTGTGACTTCGTCTGTTGCCAGATTCCAACCCCGGGGCCTTATCCTACACACTTGGGAGGACACTCTTGTATGGTGGTCGGCCGAAATTTTGAAGTTGGTTTTTGAGGTGGCCGGTGGCCATGGGAGGTGGCTGGTCCATGGTGGGTGGTCGGCCGCCACCTTGAGCAAAACCACTGCCGGGCCAGATTCTTGCTTTCCAAATGTCTCCACCGTCCTGGATATCTTCCAACATATCCCGGCATCCGGGATATTTCGAGGGAAAGATTGGGTGCTTTCCTCCCTTTACACCCCATTTCTTGCCTATTTGAAGGCCCTCCCTCCTCTTCAAGGTTGGAAAACTTGTCTCAAGATCACCCTCCAAAATCCTCCATTTCCAAAGCTTTAAACTCCAAAAAGCTTCAAGTGTCAAGGCCATTCCTTCATCAACACCTAGCCTCACCTTCCTTACTACCATTCCAGCAGCTAGGAAGTGAATTTCAGAGGTTGAGAAGCTACAAATCGAGCCAAGAATCAAAGAAAGACAAGTCTTCAAGGGTAAGTCCTCAAAACCAACTTTTAGGGCTTTTTCTTGATTCATTTCTATACTCTATTTGGCTGAGAATTAGGCCTGACCCCTACTGCTTTTAGGTGCTTTTTTGAGCCCTCTACAACTTTGTAGAAGGGCTCAACTTCATTTGGTGTCTCCATGATACACTTCCTTCAATATCCATCTTGTATGTCACCAATTTGCATGCTAGTTTTAGCCTATTTGCATTTGTTTTTGGGGCTCCGACCCTACTGGTTTTGTGCTTATTTTGAGCCCCTCTACAACATTGTAGAAGGGCTCAACCTCTTTGGCCATTCTATATACCACCTCTCTTGGAAATTCACTTTAGGCCCTAATTCTTGCATGCTTTGTTAGGCTTACTTGGCTCTGGATTTCAGCCTTCATCAGGCTTAGAAAAAGTCTTGTTTTTGTCTCCTTTTCATGTTATGTTGAGGGCCTTAAGCCATTTGGTGTATATTTTTGGTACTTCCTTTGAAATCCATCAAATTTACCGTATTCTTGCATGTTTTGTAGCCTCTTGTGCTTTTGGTTTTGGCCTTTGGTCAGAACTGAAAGGGTCTTATTTTGACCCCTTTACATGTTTCATGAAGAAAAGTTTGTTGTTTGGTGCATGGTTTGGCAAGTCTCATAATATAGCCTATTTTGAGCCTATTTTGCATGGAATTTCTAGCATGTTTTTATTCTGATTTTGGGGTTTCCATAAACTGAATATGTGCATATTTTTGGCCCTTCTTAAAGTTGTAGAACTGAGTTTTTGGGTTTGAGCATTGTAGATATCACTTGCTTTGTAATCCCCTTTTACCGTGATTTTTGCATGCTAATGTTGCCATATCTGTGCTATTAATTTGGCCATGTTTTGTACTGAAAAATGCCATATTTGGGACTGCCTTGCTACTGTTCTTGCTGCCATGATCATATCTTGCATGCATAGCATGGCTATAGGCCATTTCGGCTTAATTTCACACTTTCGATGAATGCATGCTTCGGTGTCATTTCGATTTGTTTCGGGCTGTTTTCCCTTTATTTAGGTGCTGAAATTCCATTACCATGCTTGCATATCATTTCCGTGCATTCAGATTATTTTTGCATTGCCTCGCTTATGTGCCAATGGGCACGACTTCGAGGCACCTCATTCTTATCATTCCTAAGCCTATGTGAGTGTGGTTGAGGCCCTCTCATGTCGGCGTAAGCCCAATTTGCATTTTCATGCTTCTACATCATTGCCTCGATTTATGCGGTCCGCTGGGCGCTGCTTTCGAGGCATTTTATTTTTACCCGACGGCCTCCTATGCGAGTGAGCCGAGGCTCTCCCATGTTGGTGTAAGTCCATTTCAGATTCCGTATGCCATTTCTTTGCATTTCATCATCGCTTCGATTTGCGCTACCAGGCACGACTTCGAGGCACTTCGGTTTATCCGATTTTCATCTTTCATCATCGCTTTTGCGGCGCTACCAGGCACGCACTTCGAGGCACTTCGGTTTTATCCGATTTTCATCTTCATCATCGCTTTGGCGCTACCAGGCACGCACTTCGAGGCACTTCGGTTTTATCCGATTTTCATTCTTTCATCGCCGCTTTTGCGCGCCAGGCACGCACTTCGAGGCACTTCGGTTTTATCCGACTTTTCATCTCATCATCGCTTCGGCTTATGCTACCAGGCACGCACTTCGAGGCACTTCGGTTTTATCCGACTTTTCATTCTTTCATCATCGCCGACTTTGCGCTACCAGGCACGCACTTCGAGGCACTTCGGTTTTATCCGACTTTTCATCTTTCATCATCGCTTTGGCTTATGCTACCAGGCACGCACTTCGAGGCACTTCGCTTTTATCCGATTTTCATCTTTCATCATCGCTTTGGCTTATGCTACCAGGCACGCACTTCGAGGCACTTCGGTTTTATCCGATTTTCATTCATCATCGCCGGCTTATGCGTCTGTAAGCACGATTTCGAGGCATCCCATTTTTCGTAGTATTCATGTGTATTCATCCCAATATTGAGTTGTGCAAATCTTCCTACCATCATGCATCGATATGCGTGATTGGTGGCGCGAGGATCGAGACATGCATATATTTGTGAAATACATCTATGCCCTTTCCCGCCTCCGCTAAAGAAAAATGAAGAATTATCAGCTTTTCGGAATCTGGCACGCAATTCGAGGAAAACTGCAAATAGAGGCTAATCAGGGCATCCCAGTGGATTTCTGCGCCAAGCAGCCCAGCATATACTATTCACCAGAAGCGAGGCAGTCCCTGGCTTGCACGCCAGTTTCAATTCTTTTGTAATTAATTTGTTAATTAATTAGAATTCGTATTATTTCGGACTGTATATTCTTTTATTCGGTCTCAGATATTATTTATTCGACTTCCATGAGGGCATAAATGTAATAAGGGTGTGTGAGTGTGATGTATGTCTTCCAACCCCATTTCTTTCTCCCTTTTATTTACCCGCCATTTATGGTTAGATATAGGGCATATTTCAATTAGCATACAAGATGATAGCATGTTTGCATTCATTCATCTGCTTTTACATGCATCTGCTCGCACATCATACAAACCGCATTGTATTTCAATTCTAAGTTGAATACATGTTAGTCAGAGCATCATCATATGCCATGTTTAGAATAGCCGAGCCTGCTATAGTTGCATTTTGCATGTGTTACATTAGGCATTTCAGTATACTTAGGATCATGCATGATTTCTAATCAGCTTTTGTTTTGGCTTGGAGTACTAGGTAAGTTTTATGCTTTAGCATCCTTGCATGCGTGTGAGTGTTGCCATGATAGCATGCTTGCCATGAGGCTATATGCTTATGTGATATAACTGCCTTGAATGCCTGTGGGTGGAGGTTGAGTTATCTGAATTGGAGCAATTCATCAATTGTTTGTTAAGCCCACTAGACTGTGGCAAAATCTGTATTTTAAGCCTACCTGCGGGTAGCAAACCATTTTTCAAACAAACAAACATGAAATGTTTTGTTCCATTCAGACGGCCCATTTATACTTGTTTGTCATGAGCATCACATAGTAATCCTAGGCTAATAATCTAATAAGAGCATACAATGTTTTCAAAATCGATATCATGGTTAGTAGAGGCCGGCCTTTGACCGGGCGAGAGGGGTGCTCACGATGTGACCTTTCCCTAATCGCACTCCAAGTTCCCGAGCCAACTTTGGTGATGACGGACACGTGGCCTTTGGCACCGAGTCGTGGTTTCCTAAATTTCCCATTTTAAAATATTTAGGTGGCGATCATATCCGCAAAGCAGTCCATGTTTGGCACTTCTTTCAAAAACTGCTTTTCAAAACGACGGCCGGATTTGGACTCTTGGTTCGAGATTGAGAACCGCAACACAAAAATCGAGTCCGAGTCAGAAGCGAGGTCCTCATGGGCGTTGTTACGCTTCGCGACTCCGGGGATTTAGAGAACTTGACTCAACTCGTGATATCCGGTTTTGACTACATTTGTGTGTTTCTTTGCATTGCATTTGCATTGGTGCGCCTAGGACACCGTGGTTTGCCATCCGCTATTCCCGAGCGGTTGTCGGAGGCTTGTCTTGTCAAGGCATGTCCATAAGGCTTGCTTTACATGCTCGCCAAGATGGAACACAAACCCCGGTTTTACCGGCACCCTTTTGACCATTCGACCTAGTGCATATTCGATCCATAGTGACCATTCCAAACTAGGACAAAGTTGCTTACCCGCTTATAGGTTGTTTGAAGTCATTGCGTGAGTGAAACCCTAGTTCTTGACAAAATAGGACAGGGAAACCCTACCCCAACATAGGGGTGTTTTGGCTCTCACTTATCCGCTATGTGCTTGTTAGAGTGTGCCTCACAGGAATGCATGTATCAAGATGAGTTTGGGCATCAGTTCAAGGGCATCGCTTTTGAATTTGGGAATCAGTTCGGGCATTATCCAAGATTTGGGAATCGCTTGTCCATGGATATCGATTCAGCTTTATCGTAATGGATACAGAATATTGACCAAGATTTGAGGATGCAGTATAACCAAATTTTACTAACCGTGTGTTGTTGTATACCCGATCGTGTGGTGTATTCAATTTAAGCCGTTATGCTGCTTGTATACCCGATCGTGTGGTGTATTCAATTTAAGCCGTTATGCCGCCTGCTTGTATACCCGACCGTGTGTGGTGTATTCAATTTAAGCCGTTATGTCGCCTGCTTGTATACCCGATCGTGTGGTGTATTCAATTTAAGCCGTTATGTCGCTTTTATTTCGGTTATTTATTTCTTTTTCGCTTTTATTTATCCTTTTGCTAGACAGCTTTGTAGCACAATTGCTTCCAACCCGCCGATACCCCCAAGCTAACTGACACGAGGTCGCCGACCAACCGATCCGAGGATCTAGTTGACGACATCCAAGGTTCCATTCGCTACCCCGCTTTTTAGAAGGAGACCGAGGAAACGCAGCCCATCGAAAGCAGAGATTATTGGTACAAATAGCCTACTTTAGAGACAGATAGTCGGGTTGAGATTCCCATTTCGCTATAGAGACACCCTTGCCGCTTTTTCAGATGGAACAATGTAACCCAACAATAGAGGCGATGATGCGCCAGATGGTCGAAAAGCATGAAGCAAATGCAAGATGATGCTATCCGCCAGCGGAATTTTCTGCATAACAAAGTCCGCCATGGCCCAACACCGAAAGTTGATCACAGACATAACAGCAGAACGCCGGCTCGCTTCAAATCAGCCTCCTCCACCCGGCCCCATTACCGAACAACTACCGCCGCCGTAATGCCCTCCAAACCCTCAAAATGTCCAGACGCCTGCAATACCTCCCGAATCAATGTAACATTCTCGCCAAACCCCCAAACGCTCAAGAGGACACAGTCATCCAATCTGGCCGGCTCGCCCGCTTCTACCACAACCGCCCAAAAACATTACCCTAAGCACCCTTGACTTCCATTTGAGTTCGAGGTAGACCAGATACCAAATTGAGCAAGTTGGAGAAGCTCTTAAGAAGTCTCAAGGGCTAAGGCCATCCCAAATATTGAAGACTATAATCGATGTGGCCGTGACTCGCCTCGACAGATTTAAAATGCCCCAGATCGATCGCTTTGATGGGTCCGAGGATCCTATGGTCCACCTCCCACGTTTCTGACGCCTTAAGACCAATGGGCCTAACCCGACCGCAAAAGCTTTTGTTCGGTCGAACCTCGCCGGGTGTGGCATCCACTTGGTACTCAAAACTCGATGATGATGTGAAACAAATCGATGAGATGGCCGAGGCCTTCCTTGCACAATATTCATACAACACGCAAATCGAGGTCACGACTCGTGATCTCGAGACGACGAGGCAGAGCCTAAAGAGTCTTTTTTCTCGATTTCGTTACCCGGTGGAGAGCCAAGGCATCGATGATGACCTTGAGGCCAACCGATAGAGATCAAATTCGATGATTGTGCGCAATCTCCACTGCATTAATGAAGAAGATGATTTTGATCCCTTTCCCCACCTTCGCAGACCGCATGATATGGGGATGCAGATAGAGGATGCAATGAAACAGGTCTGCTTTGACCAAGATCGGATCACTCAAGAACATTTAATCGAATACCAATGCAGTCCGAGTGGCTCGCCAATACAAGAACTTCAGAGGTCGGAATGGTCACCACCAATCCTCTTCCCAACCAAGGTCCGCAGCTGCCACACCTTTTTTCTCGATGCCTCGGGAGCAGAATCAAGCCCCAAGATACCAACCTGTGGGTCAACGAACCTTCTCCCCACTCTATATGCCTTTGTCTAAAGTCCCTGGTTCTAGTCGAAGGCACCAAACCCTTGGAACCGAGGCCTCTACCGAATCCACTCCTTCCCATAACCCACCCAAATATTGCCAATACCACCAAAGAAGATGGTCATGACACCGACTAATGTTACAGTCAAGGCCATGAGATTCAGACCTCATTGACAAGAACATCATTCTACCTCCTCAAGGACCCAACGTCACAAACAACCCACTCCCCAAACACAACCAAGATCCACCAAAAGAGTCAACCTTATCCAAGACTGGGGCGATCTCACGATCCCAAAGATCTACATAACTCCTCCCACTTACCCAAGCCGAGGTGGTCCTTCCCGACAAAGATCGACTTCAGTGTGTTGGACACCTCCCCAACCCAACTCGAGCCAAAGGTGGTGACCACCGAGAATGGAACGGGCAAGCTTCGAGGAGGGCGAACTGCTGAGTCCGGGTGGAGCTATTCGAGAATTCACCGGCAGAGCTTATGATCCGAGTGGATATATCTTGTCGATGAGCCATTTAAGCCGAGTATGGGGTTGCTTAAGAGGCCGAGTTGTGTATGCTCCGGGGACAAGCTTGAATCAGGGGATGGTTTGATCTGGTGGAAGAGGACTTCGCTAACCTTCAATTCTACGAAAGCAGAATCGTGGGATGCATCGATTAACCGGTTCAAAGATGAGGAGTCGCCAGGTCGCCGGGTGGTTGGATGATCACCGATATTGTACCATTTGTGGCCTAAGGGCCGAGGATCGACATATTGCCGGAGAGCGCCAGACGAAGAATTTCGCCAAGAACGAAACATTTTGAGAACCGCATGCTTGTTGCCGGAGGAACAAGAAAAGAGATGGGCCTCTCGAGAGAGCCCAAAAGCAAAGAACCATGAGGGAGCCGAGAGTGTCGCGGCACGAAGACCGAACATGCCGTGAGCATGAGGAATGAAATCGCCGAAAGCACAAACAAGCCGTAACTGACAGATGCTCGCTAGACGCTAATGGAATGTGGTGGGAAGATGACGACTTGTATCTTGCCCACACAGCATTTAAGATCCGGGCAGGTGGCCAACCGGACAAGACTGCACCTCGAGGAGGTAGGCCACATGACTAGAAGTGGGCGGTATTCCAAGCCCCCACACCTTGAGCAACCCGTGGCATCAGGGAAAGATAAGAAGGCAGAGAAACAGAAAGAGAAGCAAGCGGAAGAAGAGGCTGTACTGAAGCAGCTAAAGAAAATACAAGCAGACATCTCCATTTGGGGATCGCTATGGCTTCGAGGGTGCACCGCAGTCAGTTTTATCTCGCCATGGACAGAGCGAAACTTTCCATCGAAACTACGCCGAACAACTAGTTGGTTTGGTCTTCCCGGAGGAGGTTCCCCAAGATTGACCTTTACGGACAAAGAATTGCCGCCGAGGGCGTGACCATAATGCACTTCTCTACATCTCTCAGAGAATGCAGGACAAATGGATTCCGTGGTTCTTGTTGACACCGTCCGCTTATCAATGTTTGTCCGCCGAACGGCCTATGCGATTGGGTTAAAGCTCATGACTTCACACCGACTACTCAAGTAATCGAGCGTATGATAATACAAGCAGGATGTCCTGGGGACAAAGGAGAATCCAAACCAAGATTGGGCCCGACAACACGAAATAGATTTTCATGTCTTGGAGGTCCCCGATCTTTCAACATGCTTTTGGGGCGCACTCGTTGCATCGTAAAGGCCGCCTCATCTACTCTACATCAAATGGTGAAATACCCCTTTGGAAAGGGAGTAGCCATTGTTTTTGGGAACTCATCAATCCATCCCTCCGGAGGTATCTACGCCACCCGGAGATTGAACACGCATGGAGGATATGTTTATATCGATTTACTTTGGCCGAGGCCCGTGGTACAAAACATAATGGTGTGAATGAGGGTTTGTATGTCGTCATTGCCGCCTACCTCATGAACAAGCTACAAAGATATCCTCGATGGGATTGGGAAGAAGCGCCGAAGGTGTCGCAGTTGTCAAGTGCCACATAATCCACATACCTTGGATTAGGTTATCCGCCTACCAAAGAAGATCGGACGAGGAAAGGAAAGGAAATGGCCAGCCAGGCTGTGGGCAGCCGGGAAGCCTTTTGATCTAATGCATAGGCCCATCTGGTACTTTAACGGACGCTGTCCGGAGGGGGAAGATTTTCCATTTTGCGCTTCCCGTAACCATGGTTGAACGCGAGGGAAGCGCTGCATCGTGTTTCAAATCTTCTTCGACCGCAACTATCCGGGATGACGCTTGTCGCAGAGCGCATGCACTCCAATAACCGAGATTGAGCGTAATACGCAGAGGATCCCGAGGGCACCGAATTGGAAATGGGGTAGATCGCATGTCTCTCTCGATCCTCCGACGACCAGATTGCTTGGGGAATAACGCCGCGTTTCCATGATTGAGATGAAACGGCCGGGCCAACCAAAGCCTATCTTGGACGATCGATCGCACCTCTCATTTGGCAAGACGAGGAGGATTCTTATCCAGAAGCTTCCGGTCAGTAGTGAGCCGGAATCGATTCCACCGAAGTCTTCGAGTCGAATCAGTTCCACTGACCGAAGTCCGAAGTCTGGTACTTCGGGGTGTCAACCCGGATGCCACGCCTTTGTCTGTGTCAGTTTTTTCCTTTTCATTTGAGTCTGTTGTAACCGGCGAATCGACGATTTGGATGAACTTAATGAGAATGAGGTGAATGTGGTTTCAGTACTTTTCAGGCCCTAATTTATTGCATTAATTCAGACTTTCAAAATTTTGATCAAAACGACGAGGACGAAGTTCCTCCGGTTTTACAACGACTAATTGAGCAAGAGCAAGAGAGGTTTGTTAAACCCTTAACGGATGAAATCATTTCTGTGAATATTGGTACTGAGGAGGACCCGCGGCTGGTCCAGATCGGGTCCACGTTGTCTTCGGAGGAACGCGAGCGCTTAGTCGCTTATTAAAAGATTTCAAAGATGTTTTCGCGTGGTCCCACGAAGACATGCCCGAATCGATCCCGAGATTGTACAAAGATCGGATCCCCTGACCCCGAGGCCCGACCTATTAAGGTAAGCTCAATGATCCGCCCGATTGGGCTCTCAAGATCAAAGAAGAGGTCACTACAAATTGACGCAGCTTCCTCGCTAGTATCGTAATATCCCACTTGGTTGGCCAACATAGTGCCGGTGCCAAGAAAGATGGCAAGATCCGCAAAAGCGAGACTTGTGATTTAAACAGAGCCATCAAGGACGACTTTCCCTTGCCACACATTGATGAGCTAGTGGACTTTACAGCAGGGCATGCACCGCCTCGCTCATGGATGGCTTCTGCTATAACCAGATTGTGATGGCACCAGAGGACGAGAGAAGATCGATTCACCACCCCTGGGGAACATATCGCTATCGGGTCATGCCGCTTGGTTGAAGAATGTCATTACTTTATCAACGGGTCACACCACAATACTACATGATATGATCCACAAAGAGGTTGAGGTGTACGCGATCTACATGATTGTCAAGTCCAAAGAAAGAGAGGGCTACTACACCGCCTTTGCGCAAGTTTTTCCAAAGGATCGTGAATTCAAAGTTGCGTTAAACCCTCGTAAATGTACGCTTGGTGTTACAAATGAAAAATGTCAGTTTCGACACAATAAAGGCATCGAGGTCGAATTCTTCCAAAATCAAGGCCATCTTAGAAATGCCACCACCAAAGACGAAAAAGAGGTGCGAGGCTTTCGGGTAAAGTGCAATTCATAAGACGGTTTATTTCAAAACTAACCTTGACTTGTGAACCACTTTTTGGTCTTCAAGAAAGGCAAGAAATTCCAATGGGACGGCCGATGCCAAGTCGCATTTGAACAGATTAAAGAATATCTACGTAACCCACCCGCTTTATCACCACCGTAATCGTGGAAACCGTTGATTTTGTACTGCTGCTGATCGAGACCACGATGGGTCGTATGCTTGCACAAGAATCAAGATAGGGTGGAGAAAGCCATCTATTATTTGAGCAAGAAAATGCTAGAGTATGAGACCCAGATACGCCACCGAAAAGGCTTGTCTAGCTCGTATGGGCTACCGTGAAGTCATGCACTACTTGTTAGCTCACTCAGAATGTTGGTTTCATGACTTGATCCCATCAAATATCTTTTTCGAGAAACCAGCGCTTACGGGTAGGCTAGCTCGTTGGTTGCTGATGCTCTCCGAATTTGATCTTACATATGTGACGCGCAAGTCAGTAAAGGGCAGAGCAGTAGCAGAGTTCCTTGCCGACCATCCGGTTGAGGGGGATGAAGCAGTTGAGTACCTATTCCCAGATGAAGCAATTCTGCATATCGACGAGGAAAGGTGATTAATGTACTTTGACGGAGCGCCAAATCAACATGGGTATGGGATAGAGTGTTGCCGATAGCACCCGACAATTCCTCAGATCCTCTAGCCTTCAAACTCCGCTTTCAAAGTCTCAAATAACGGCGTATCACGGTTGCATTGTCGGTATGGAAGCACTCGAATTAGGGCAAGACTACCGGACGCCATCGGAGATTCAATCTTGTTGTGTCTCAAGCTAAAGGAGACCGGAAAGTAAAAGAAGAAAATATGATGATGTATCACCAAACCTTGGATTTGCCGATTCCTCGGTTTGAAAAGTTAAGTTTTACTCATCTACTAAGAGAGAACAACAAGTTCGCAGACGCTTTAGCAACTCTATCATCCATGATAGACATCCCACGTGGAGTCCGAATGCGCCCAAATATTATCGTAAATTCAAGACCGCCTATGAGTCGATTGCAGCCATAGATGAAGTTCGTGACTAACACCCCGTATTACGACATCCGAACTTTTGGAAATGTAAACATACCCGCCAGGTAAATGCCAAAGACAAGAGGGCAATCAAGAATGTCACCCGTTCATCATCTCGGGGTAAATCAGATAGAAGAGGTCATCCGGGAATGCATAAATTGTGTGTTGATGTCAAGAGTCCAAACGTCCGATGGAAGCCATCCACGGGGTGAATGCGGTGCACATATGAATGGGGTGATGTTGGCTAGAAAGATCCTTAGACAAGGTTATTATTGGTCCACCATGGAGGAGGATTGTATCGGTTTCACAGCGATGCCATTAAATGTCGATTCATGCAAATCGCATGAACATTCCGCCACAAAGTGCATACAACATGACTTCGCCATGGCCTTTTTTCTCGTCTGGGGAATTGATGTGATCGGAGCCGCCACGCCGAAAAGGGTCAAATGGGCATGAGTTCATCCTCGTAGCGATAGATTACTTCACAAAGTGGGTTGAGGCCCAATCTTATGCAAAGGTTGAAAGCTTCACACGCTGCAAAAATTCATCGTAAACAACATCATCCGCCGCCACGAGTCCCGAATGAAATAGTTTCGCATAATGGTTCCCACTTCAAGAAGGAGGTGATTGACTTGTTGGAGAAATACAACGTGGCTTTTCATAAGTCGCCTACTTACCGCCGCAAAACCAACGGAGCGCTTGAGGCCGCCAACAAGAATATCAAGCGATATTACGTAAGATGGTGGAAACCTATGTGGACCGGGATAAGTTGCCGCTTGTTCTATGGGGCTACAGGACTTCGATCGTAACTTCATCATGGGCGACTCAGACTCATTAGTCTATGGATGGAGGCCGTTCTACCAATTGAGATCGAGGTCCCATCATTGTAGTATTGGCCGAGTGCCGATAGTCAAGCGGATTGGCAAGAAAGCAGTTTGAAGAACTCATGCTCTTTGATGAAAGGAGATTGAAAGCACTGCATCACGCTCAGGTTATCAACGCAGAATCGCCTGCTTTCAACAAGAAGGTTAAGTCCAGAACTTGAAAGAAGGAGATTTGGTACTCAAAGACAACCGAGCTCCCATCCACGCACTCCAAGGGCAAGTTCGCACCCAATTGACCTGGTCCCTACATCATCAAGTCAATCTGGTCAGGTGGAGCTGTGGTTCGGATGGATCTAGATGGCTTGGAGTTTTCCCAACCGATCAATATGGACAAGTTGAAGAAATACTACCCTTGAGAGGCTCGCTAGGCCGAAAACCCGAAGGGCTTACCTAGGCAAAACTCGTGAGCATTGAAAATTTGAAAATTATAAAACCGAGCTCGAAGGTTGAAAACCCGCAAAGGGCGGCCTTGGCAAAAGTTAGAGCGCTAAAAGGAGAGCAAAACACTCGAGTTTAACTCCGCCTCAACTACGAAGACTTGATTCCCATCTTTGGGATACGAGGCGCCTTCATCTTGAAGTTCACCACAATCTTTTCCCCGATCAACTTTGTCCATTTTTGACCATCTCACCATCTTTATTCATCAAGATCTATTGTGATCTCCTAGACAGGTTATGCAAACTAGGGGCAACTTTCCGCTGTAATGGAGTGTTCCGATGTCATCCAGACTAGGGGCAACTTTCCGTTGCTATTGAATGGTCGAGCCCCTTTTTCAGACTAGGGCAACTTTCAGCTTGCTAGGATTCGGGTTGTGTATCTCAAAGGATGATTTCAGCGTGTCCAGCCCGATCCATATCGAAAATAGTTTTGAAAAGTTTTCATAAAAGTTGACTTTGTTCAAATTAATCTTTTCACAACTAAGACCATTTTTGGACCAAAAGCGAGGATTTTCAAGACACAACCTTCAATTTCATTAATTTCAAAACAGAAGTTCTTTTGCTCTTGCATACAATTGAAGTTGTTTTTCATTACACTCACGCTTAGAAAACTTTGAAAGTACTAATAAAGCAATAACTGGGGCATAGTCTAGTCAGTGTCCTCGCGCCTCCCCAGAGCTAGTCAAAGCTTCAGATGCCAACTTAGGCCCAAATTTTGTATGACCGAACTAGCGGAGTACGGAATGGGAGATAAAATATACAAAGGAGTCAAGCCGATCGACGGATCCCAAGATCCTCGAACTTGTCAGAACTCATCACGAAAGATTAAGCTGTGACGGCGCCATGCAATGCGATCTGCCGACAAGTTGCGATCCATTCAACCACCACCTCTCATCGAGCATTAACTAGGCGTTGTCGAAAGAAGTAGCCATGGGCTGAATAGGCAGGCAAGAGTCCACAACTTGCAACTTCTCCATCAACTATATCCGGGGAGGGATGAAAATGAGAGAATAAAGAATAGAGAGATGTACGACGAGAGAAAAGTAAGATAAGGGTTTTATGAGAAAAGTCGAGCCCGAGGGTCGAGTGATGTAAGCAAATACAAGTGAGCTTGGGTGGGAAACATTACCTATAGCAAGAGTGGACTCCCCGAACTGATTGTCTCCCTACAGAGAAGGCATCCGTGCCTATCAATTTTGGATACACTCCACTATCCGTATAGTCCATCCAAGTACATCGTGTTATATTTTTGCTTATCGAGTTGTTGTTTTTGCTTATTGAGTTGTAAGTTTTGTCGAAATGTCGCGCTTTTATGCTTTTGAGTTGTTACTTTTGATTACACAATTTTGTTAAGTCTTGTCTATTGAGTCGTTAACATTATTGTACTTTTGTTTATCGAGTTGTAAACTCGCTAAGATTCTGCTTTATTTCTTAGTGAGTCGCTTTTGTTTTGCTTTGTTGCGCGGTTCCCCACCTAACCCTAAATACATGAGGCGATTTCCATTCAATTCCATTTTGTGCAAAATAATGCGATGCGATGATGAGAATTTCAAATACAACATCTTTTCAAAAGTCGTTTCATTTCATCATGTCTTACAAAAATAAAGGTACAAGTTTTACGTAAAATAAACCGCCTAACAAATGTGCAAAGTGCTACAAACTACTAGCTAAAAAGTAGAATAAAGCAGAAATAACATCGGTTCTCGAGCTTAGAAGGGGAGGCCCTCATCCTTTTCTCATGGATAATCTCTACATCATCATCACCATCCGATCGGAGTCGCCATCCTCCGGATCCCTCAAAGCTCGCTCCGCCTCGAACCAAGACCGTGGCCTCCTCTCCAGAGACGCCACGACACATGATCTCGCGATCTCCTCCTCGCTATCCTCGACGATGGGTGCCTCAAGGTCATGAGACGACCCTCCTTCGCCAGCTCCTCGATGAGACCTCGATGGCCCAGCTCCTCCACCCTCAGACTGGTAGGTCTAGCACCTCGACCTCTCCGAGAGGGCCCCGGTCTGCCCGTGATGAAGATATACGGAGGCATCTCAAGATGCAAAGTGCAACACATCGCTCAAGCATAAAAAGTGGTGTAAATGCGTAATGTGAAAAGGGTGTGTGTCGATGTGCTCTACATACCTATCAATATAGCGTAAGGTCTAAAACCGAGTATCATCGTAAACATGCTAGTACAGGAAAATGAACAAGACTTCCACACCCACGATGCTCATCTGCTCTCCTCCGAAGATCATGCCTCGAATGTGGCCAAGATCCCGAAATTTCGTCCAGATATTCAACAGAGGTCGCAAATACAAATGCAAAACTATCAAGAATTAATCAATGTTCAAATATCCGATCGATAAATCAAAGTTGAAAAATATACCGGGCGTAGTCGTGGTCTCTAACATATCTGATCAGCAGGAGGCTCTAGCGGAACCGTAAGGCGCCCCAAATCGCCAGTCATTAACTCGTCGGCATGTCCGCCACCCCGATGATCAAGAGACGGAGGGATCGAGGGATCGAATCGCTTCACCTCTCGATCTCGCCACTTCGCTAGAAGAAGGGATATTCAGAGCATGGGCGCGACTCAAGACGGTGCACCAAGAGAGGTCCGTCGAGCCGCGACTTCGCCAAGCGGGCATCAAATATATGCGGCGGTAGGTGGCGAGTTCCCATCGAGATGATGCAACAAAGCATCATCGCTCGCATATACCGCCGACCTCCTCGGGGATAATCTATCGCCAGCCCGCATGGTGTCCGGAGGCACGCAGAGTGTCCCGAGAATCGCCCCATATTCGACACAAAGCGTTTCCTCAGAACCAAACCTCGCCGACCGTCCTCGAAAGCAGAATCTATATCGACAACAACTCGACGCCCAGGTACAGAGTCTCGAAGCTGCCATCAAGATCGCCTAAGGCCGCCAGTGATCTGTGGATAACCAAGATACAAATCAGAAATCGATATACAGAGTGATCAAAGATAAAAATAAAAGGAACCGAGAGTTCAAGCAATACCTCTGCCGCCGAACAAAGATCAAAGTATCGCCGCAGAGGAGAGAGTCTCGAGGCCTCGCCAGATGCTCGCCTCAAACATCAAAGAAAATGGAGTCATAGGAGGTCCCACCACCTCCATCTCCGGCCAATGTGGGAAGTACACATACACCCACAACCGAGAAAGGCAATGCAGAGTGTGAGTACAAAGTGCTAAAGGCGTATTACGTAATGCAAAGTGCGCTGTGTGTAAAGTGAATAAGTAATGCGAACAAAATGTAAATCAAGAGGATGAATGTACCTCCTGTGCTCTCCAAGAGTCCGAGTAAGTCCCTCGTGCGAGAGATCAACCATGTAGCAAGAAGGGTAGCCAAAGGCCGCCTAATCATACCGCTCACCCGTGATAGGTCCACTAGAGCGCCAAGAAGTACAACCCTACCATGTTCCTCTATCGGCGAACAAGGTGGTACCGAGGAGGTACATAAGGAAACCACGGCGATCGCTTCCGCCTCAGAGTCTCAGTGCTCCATCTGGGTCACGGAAATAGGAAGCAAACCAGAGTATCTGACTCTTCCCAACCTCTCGCTTCACAAAGCGGTGTGTCCCCAACAAATGCATCCAGCAACCGCCACTCACCCATATCCTCGTCATAGGGAATGGGCCTACCGCCTAAGTCTAGGCGGTGAGCATAGCGAATCCAAATGGGTCATGGTCATGTCCCCGTCATAAAAAATGGAAGGAATTGGTAGTGTCCCACCACCTCTCGCTAAAGTCGCAAATAGGGTCCTACTAATGAGGCAACGAGATAACCCTCCGCAGAATGGCCCAAATCCTCGCAAGATCGACCAATCCCTGACAGCTTCTGAAGCTCAAAATACCATTCTTTGCGGCGCCGAGCTATATCCTCAAGATCGTTCGAGAACGAACTCAAGATTTAGAATCAATGCATGGATCAAAGAAATGAAGTGAAAATGAGCAGGTGCAAATAAAGCAAAATGAGCTGTGTGCAAATGAAGTGAAAACGGGCTGCGGTTTCAAGAATTTGGTATTTGGGTCGTGGTTCAAAGTTTCAAGACATCCGAGTTTGGGATCGTGTGTTCTACTCAACATCGGGTCAGGTGTTCGCTTCAAATTGGGACTGTGTGTTCTACTCAACATCAGTGGACTGTGCGTTTGCTTCAAATTGGGACTGTGTGTTCTACTCAACATCAGTGGGCTGTGTGTTCGCTTTAAGTTTGGGACCGTGTGTTCTACTCAACATCAAGTACGTGTGTTCGCTTCAAATTGGGATCGTGTTCTACTCAACATCAAGCAATGTGTGTTCGCTTCAAATTGGGACTGCAGTGTTCTACTCAACATCAAGGGTCAGGTGTTCGCCTCAAGTTTGGGATCGTGTGTTCTACTCAACATCAACTGTGGTGTTCGCTTCAAGTTCGGGATCAGGTGTTCTACTCAACATCGGGCAATGTGTGTTCGCTTAAATTGGGACTGTGTTCTACTCAACATCGCTGGTGTGTTCGCTTCAAATTGGGATCGTGTTCTACTCAACATCAACCGTGTGTTCGCTTCAAATTGGGACTGTGTTCTACTCAACATCAATGTGTTCGCTTCAAGTTTGGGATCATGTGTTCTACTCAACATCGCTGAACTGTGTGTTCGCTTCAAGTTTGGGATCGTGTTCTACTCAACATCAAGGACTGTGGCGCTTGCTTCAAGTTTGGGATCTGTGTTCTACTCAACATCGCGGACTGTGTTCACTTCAAATTGGGACTGTGTGTTCTACTCAACGTCATAATGTGTGGTGTTCACTTCAACTGGCCGTGTTCTTGCTTCAAGTTTAGGGTCAGGTGTTCAATTTCTAACTAAGGTGCACCGTATGCTCACAATTATTCAATGCGCCAAGTGTTCATGAAATTCAAGTGGCTAAGTCACATGCTCAAAATACAAGTCTTGGTCATAAGCTAAACCAGGTGTCTAAGCATGGCAAAGGTACGTAATGCACGAAAGATGCGGATAATAAAATACCTCTGATCATAGGAGAGGTGCCGCCTCGTGAAGAGAAGATCCCGGTGCTCGATCGTTAAAATCGGTAAATGACGGAAAGTGGCTCATGGAAGCCTATGAACCACGGAGCATATCGACGGAAAGAAAGGCGAACCCATGAATACCATAAAGTCAAAATCATCTCCCAAGACCGAAAACCTCCGTCGTGAGGAAAATGACCGCCATTGCGAGAAATCGCAAAGAGGAGCAAAATGAGCAAAATGGGCCAAAATTGGAAAAAAGTCAACAAAAGTCAACTCTCGAAATGAAAAAGTCAACAAAAGTCAACCCCGAAAATTTTCCAAATATCGAAACAAAATTACCTCAAGTGGTGAAAATGAGGAGAGAAGCCCCAAAGTCGAAATTTAGTCGCTTCAAAGTGCTTAAATCAAAGATTTCGAAAAACAACTTATGGGAGGCCGAGGGACGCCAGATAAAATGCAGATCCGAGAGAGAAAGTGGCCTAGAGAGCAAGAGGAAGAAGTTTTGCAACTTTGGGTGTGATTTCGAGGCAATGGAGGTGCATATATATAGAAAATGCAAAATGACCAAAATGCCCCTCGCTTTGAGGTGGCCACGGCCACCTAACCCGGCCGGCCGCCCTCTACTTTTTGGCCCCGGCCGATGGCCTCCTAGGGCAATGGGCTGGCCGACCATGTCCCCCACCCTCCCCTACCTCTTGCAAATTTTGAGGAAAATCGAGCTCCGGACCAAAAAGTTGAAGAAAAGTACACTTTCGGGCGCGAATTGTTCAATAAACTTTAATTGCAATTATTGACATGTGTCTCATCGTTATTCATCGAAATCGAGTGTATCCATTTTAATCACGCCGTGATCTCCGAATGTAAATCGAGGTCATGATCGGGTTCTGCCGCCGGACGCGATTTTCCAAATTTCGTTATTGTGCAACAACCGCATCCCGATTTGTGCTCATTTGTCATTATTGGCTCTAATTCGTGATTCTCGTGATTGTTTTGCATTATCATGCATGATTTCTTGATATACCGAACTTTCTATGCTTGAGCATGCGTTGTCGCGATTATCTTTTCTCGCGTTATGTTGCATTCGCTCACCGACAATCGTGTGTGTCGAACTTTTGGAATCATAGGAATCATATTGAATATATGTTGTCGGCATATTGTTCTTGTTGCATTTCTATTTTGCGTGCACGATATTGTATGTACGGTTCATTTGAGGTCGCACTGCATTTAATCGCTAGCAGTATCGATCTTCTCCGTGTGAGACGCGACGAATTGAATGATTCTCCGCATTCCTAACCGCATGAAATGTAGTTGTTTGCTTTGCATTCTTGCTTAAAACTGCATCTATTTGTCAATACCGCTTCATTACAACTGTCGATTTGCATGATCATCCGCTCCGCCTATCACTTTGCACTTTGCCCTCGCTCATGGCACATATCTCGCTTATCTCAGATGTTTGTCTAAGTCTTCGCCTTGTCAAAATGGGTCGCCTCGGCTTTGACATTCACTCCCGCCACTTGACTTCCGAAGTTCACAAAGAGGGCAATCAGAGACACCCCATTTTTGACCGACCTTAAGACTCGACGTCACCGCTTGAGCGCCGGTGATATTGCATATCAGGCTTGTTCAGAAGTCCTGAGTCACGGCCACGGCCCCGCCTCCGGACTTCAACCATCTTCTACCTTGTCTCTTGCCATAACCGTGCTCGGTTTCTCTGCTTTCTCCCCGAGGGAAGGAGTGGTCCCAGAGACTATCTCCGTGGCCGTGAGCTACGCTTTCGCGGGTCAGAGGCCATTTTGCCCATTTCGACCCGGCTCCTGCTTTGAGCTGCTGTGCCGCAGGCTCGCTCGGAACCGCCCAACCATCTCCGAAGTTCTCCGGTTTTTGGCATGTGCCTGCTTTTAGTGTTCCGAGGACACTGGGGCCCCGATGCCCACTTCGCAATTTAACACCACTTAGGTGCCCGGCGACCCATTTTTGACCCCAAACCGAGCGGTTTTGGTCCCGAGCATTCATTTTGCATCACCTTCTCCGGTTTTGGCGGAGACCTCTTTTAATATTTCGAGGAACCCTGGGCCCCGATGCCCACTTCAGGGTCAGATGCCACTTTCGGTGCTCATAGGTTTGGGACCCCAAACCGAGCGGTTTGGTCCCGAGCATTCATTTCAGATCCATCTTCTCCGGTTTTGGCAGTACCTCTTTTTGTCATTCCAGAGGACAGGGTCGCAGATACCCACTTCGCCGAACACCACTTCCGCACCAGCCCATTTTCGATCCCGATTTGCTCGGTTTTGCCCCGAACGCTCATTTCTCATTAGTTTTTGTTCAAACTTGGTGTACCTCTGCTTCAACATCGGGAAGATCATCGGGGTGGAGGCCAGCAATTATCCCAGATAACCGGTTCCTTCCTCCGAGCCCGCTTTTGCTCACTTCCGCCAATGTTGAACACCTTGGGGGTATTTTCTTCCAACCAAAGTTACATATCTGTGATCGTGACATCTGGGAGGACCCTTTGGTATCTTGGTCGGCCAAATTATGGAGTTCATTTTGGGCCTCTCCTTCAAGCTCTATGTTGTGGCTCTGCAGTGTTGCCCAATTCCAACCTTGGAACCTTGTTCCACACATGGGAGGACCCTTTGGCATGGTGGTCGGCGAGAAATGGTGCATTTCGTTTGAGCCTCTCTTTCAAGTTCTATGTTGTGACTTCGGTTCGGTGTTGCGATTCCAACCCCAGGGCCTTATCCTACACACTTGGGAGGACACTCTTGTATGGTGGTCGGCGAAATTTTGAAGTTGGTTTTTGAGGTGGTGGCCCGGCCATGGGAGGTGGTGGCCGGCCATGGTGGGTGGCCGGCCACCTTGAGCAAAACTTCTGGCCGGCCAGATTCTTGCTTTCGGCTGTCCCATTGTGGGATATCTTCCAACATATCCGGGGCATCCGGGGGATATTTCGGGAGGGAAAGATTGGGTGCTTTCCCTCCCCTTTTAAACCCCATTTCTTGCCTATTTGTAGGCCCCTCCCCCTCCCTCTTCAAGGTTGGAAAAACTTGTCTCAAGATCACCCTCCAAAATCCTCCATTTCCAAAGCTTTAAACTCCAAAAAGCTTCAAGTGTCAAGGCCATTCCTTCATCAACACCTAGCCTCACCTTCCTTACTACCATTCCAGCAGCTAGGAGTGAATTTCAGAGGTTGAGAAGCTACAAATCGAGCCAAGAATCATAGAAAGGCAAGTCTTCATGGGTAAGTCCACAAAACCAACTTTTAGTGCTTTTCCTTGATTCATTTCTATTCTCTATTTGGATGAGAATTAGGGCTCCGACCCCTACTGCTTTTTGTGCTTTTTGAGCCCTCTACAACTTTGTAGAAGGGCTCAACTCCATTTGGTGTCTCCATGATACACTTCCTTCAATATCCATCTTGTATGTCACCAATTTGCATGCTAGTTTTAGCCTATTTGCATTTGTTTTTGGGGCTCCGACCCCTACTGGTTTTGTGCTTATTTTGAGCCCCTCTACAACATTGTAGAAGGGCTCAACCTCTTTTGGCCATTCTATATACCACCTCTCTTGGAAATTCACTTTAGGCCCTAATTCTTGCATGCTTTGTTAGGCTTACTTGGCTCCGGATTTCAGCCTTCATCAGGCTTAGAAATAGGCTTGTTTTTGTCTCCTTTTCATGTTATGTTGAGGTCCTTAAGCCATTTGGTGTATATTTTTGGTACTTCCTTTGAAATCCATCAAATTTACCGTATTCTTGCATGTTTTGTAGCCTCTTGTGCTTTTGGTTTTGGCCTTTGGTCAGAACTGAAAGGGGTCTTATTTTGACCCCCTTTACATGTTTCATGAAGAAAAGTTTGCTGTTTGGTGCATGGTTTGGCAAGTCTCATAATATAGCCTATTTTGAGCCTATTTTGCATGGGATTTCTAGCATGTTTTTATTCTGATTTTGGGGTTTCCATAAACTGAATATGTGCATATTTTTGGCCCTTCTTTAAAGTTGTAGAACTGATTTTTTGGGTTTGAGCATTGTAGATATCACTTGCTTTGTAATCCCCCCATTTTTACCGTATTTTTGCATGTTAATGTTGCCATATCTGTGCTATTAATTCGGCCTTGTTTTGTACTGAAAAAATGCCATATTTGGGACTGCCTTGCTACTGTTCTTGCTTCCATGATCATATCTTGCATGCATAGCATGGCTATAGGCCATTTCGGGGCTTAATTTCCCACTTTCGGGATGAATGCATGCTTCGGGTGTCGTTTCGATTTGTTTCGGGGCTGTTTTCCCCTTTATTTAGGTGCTGAAATTCCATTACCATGCTTGCATATCATTTCCCGTGCCATTCGTATCATTTTTGCATTGCCTCGGTTTGCGTGCCAATGGGCACGCACTCCGAGGCACCTCATTCTTATCATTCCGGTAGCCTATGTGAGTGTGGTTGAGGCCCTCTCATGTCGGTGTAAGCCCAATTTGCATTTTCATGCTTCTACATCATTGCCTCGATTTGCGTGTCATGGTGCGCGTTCGGCGACTTTATTTTTACCCGACGGCCTCCTATGTGAGTGAGCTGAGGCTCTCCCATGTTGGTGTAAGTCCATCCCGGCATTCCGTATGCCATTTCATTGCATTTCATCATCGCCTCGATTTGCGCGCCTGTGGGCACGCACTTCGAGGCACTTCGGTTTTATCCGACCTTCATCTTTCATCATCGCCTCGGTTTGCGCGCTTGTGGGCACGCACTTCGAGGCACTTCGGTTTTATCCGGTTTTCATCCTTCATCATCGCCTCGACGGCGCTGTGGGCGCAGCGTTGCACTGCCGGTCTTATCCGATTTTCATTCTTTCATCATCGCCTCAATTTGCGCGCTGTGGCGCAGCGTTTGGCTGCCGGTTTTATCGACTTTTCATCCTTCATCATCGCCTCGGTTTTGCGGCGCTGTGGGCACGCGCGCCCGAGGCACCGGTTATCCGACTTTTCATTCTTTCATCATCACCTCGATTTGCGGCGCTGTGGGCACGCGTTTCGCTGCCGGTTTATCCGGTTTTCATCCTTCATCATCGCCTCGGTTTTGCGCGCTGTGAGCACGCGCCGAGCACCGGTTTTATCCGGTTTTCATCTTTCATCATCGCCTCGGTTTGCGCGCCTGTGGGCACGCACTCAGAGGCACTTCGATTTTATCCGATTTATATGTTGCAGCACTGCCTGGGTATGCGTGCCCGTTGGCACGAATTTCAAGGCATCACATAATTCGTAGCATTCATGTGTATTCATCCCAATATTGAGTTGTGCAAATCGCTCCTCGGCCATCATGCATCGATATGCGTGATTGGTGGCGAGGATCGAGACATGCATATATTTGTGAAATACCTTTGCTATGCCCTTTCTGCTCTCCGTTCGGCAAAATGAAGAATTATCAGCTTTCCGGAATCTGGCACGCAATTCGAGGAAAACTGCAAATAGAGGCTAATCAGGGCATTCCAGTGGATTTCTGCGCCATGACCAAAGATATACTATTCACGAAGCGGCGGGTCCTAGCTTGCACGCCAGTTTCAGTTCTTTTGTAATTAATTTGTTAATTAATTAGAATTAAATATTATTCGGATGTATATTCTTTTATTGATGTATTATTATTTATTCGGACCCTCTGAGGCGAGGCATAAATGTAATAAGGGTGTGAGTGTGATGTATGTCTTCCAACCCCCATTTGTTTCTCCTTTTATTTACCGCTTACGATGGTTAGATATAGGGCATATTTCAATGCATATCTGATATGATAGCATGTTTGCATTCATTCATCATTTTACATGCATCGGACTCGGCACATCACACAAAGCGCATTGTATTTCAATTCTAAGTTGAATACATGTTAGCTGTAGCATCATCATATGCCATGTTTAGAATAGCCGAGCCTGCTATCTTAGTTGCATTTTGCATGTGTTGCATTAGGCATTTCAGCACATCCAGGATCATGCATGGATTTCTAACGAGCTTTTGTTTTGGCTTGGAGTACTAGGTGAGTTTTATGCTTTAGCATACTTGCATGCGTGTGAGTGTTGCCATGATTGCATGCTTACCATGAGGCTATATGCTTATGTGATATAACTGCCTTGAATGCTGTGGGTGGAGGTTGAGTTATCTGAATTGGAGCAATTCATCGATTGTTTGTTAAGCCCACTAGGCTGGCAAAATCGTATTTTAAGCCTACTGCGGGTAGCAAACCATCTTTCACAAACAAACATGAAATGCTTTGTTCCAATTGAACCCCAGTCTATACTTGTTTCTTTGCGAGCATCACATAGTAATCCTAGGCTAATAATGAATAAGAACTCACAAAGTTTTCAAAAGCAGAGATATCATGGTTAGTAGAGGCGGTCTTCGACCGGCGGCGAGAATGCTCACGATGTGACCTTCCTAATCGTCCCCAAGTTCCAGAGCCAACATAGGTGATGGCGGACACGTGGCCTTTTGGCACCGAGACAGGGCTACCTAAATTTCCCATTTTAAAATATTTAGGTGGCGACTCTGTTATCTAGCAAAGCAGTCCATGTTTGGCACTTCTTTCAAAAATCTGTTTTTCTTCAAAAGCGATTTGCGGTTGGACTCTTTGGTTCAAGATTGAGAACCGCAACACAAAATCGAGTCCGAGCTGTAGCGAGGTCCCCCGCGGGCGTTGTTACACCAAGCAGCACCTGAGGGTTTCACATGCAGATGTTATCTCTTGCCAATATGAACATGGTGTGCCCTTTTTGAGCTGAGTGAGTTGCGAAGTCCTCTAAGAGGCAAATCAGAGGCACCAGAGTACATATTTGATGCTCCTCTATTGCATAGAATGTGAACTTTCATATACATTGTTGTTGCATGCGCGCCGCGCATCGTTATGATTCATGCATAGAATATGCTTGCTTTTGATTCTGCATAGAATATGCTTTGCTTGTTTCATGCATAGAATATGCTTGCTTTCAATATTGCATAGAATGTGCTTCCATACTTGCATAGAAAATGCTCGTATCTTTTGCATGGAAAATGCCCCCATACTTGCATAGAAGATGCATTTTATCGCACTTTCTTGTGCATTTTATCTCGCTCGCACTGTCTTGTGCACTTACACTTTGTATCTCACTAGCACTGTCTTGTGCATCTTGTGGTTGTATCTCACTCGCACTATCTTGTGCATTTCAAATCACTAGCGCTGTTTAGCGTATCGCACTGTCTTGTGCATTTCAAATCACTCGCGCTGTTTAGTGTATCACACTGTTTTGTGCATTTCTAATCACTCGCGCTGTTTAGCGTATCGTACTGTTTTTGTGCATTTCTAATCATTCGCGCTATTTTGCGCATCTCAATTGCACTATTTTGTGCAGTTTATCATTCGCGCTATTTTGCGCACCTCCATTGCATTGTTTTGTGCAGTTTACATTCGCGCTATTTTGCGCATCGCACTGTTCTGTGCAGTTTATTACTCGCGCTATTTTGCGCACCACAATTGCACTGTTTTGTGCAGTTTATCATTCGCGCTATTTTGCGCACCTCCATCGCACTGTCTTGTGCATTGCATTCATCGCACTATTTTGTGCTTTGGATATCACATCGCACTATCTTGTGCATTTCAAATCAATCGCGCTGTTTAGCGTTTCGCACTATTTTGTGCATTGTATCATTCGCGCTATCTTGCGCATTCCACCTGCACTTGTTGGTGCATTACATTTCACTCGCGCTATTTTGCGCATTGCACTATTTTGTGCACCTTACTTGCATTATGTGTGCATTTTATCACGCTGTCTTGCGTACCTTACCTGCACCTGTTAGTGCATTGCATCACGCTATCTTGCGCACCTTACTCGTATCACACTGCTTTATGCATTCACCCTACTCGCATTGTTTTGTGCATCTCTAGCTCACACTGTCTTGTGCACTCTTTGGTCTAGGAGACCTTAAATCCTCCGGTCTAATGAGACCTTAAATCCTGCATCATCATTCGCATTTTTTTTTGCGCATCGCACTTGCATTATTCGCACTGTCTTGTGCATTCCTGGGTCTGGGAGACCTTAAATCCTCTAAAGGTGCAATTCCTTTGGTGTTTGTCGTGCCCGAACGACTTCCAGTGGTTTGGTATAGCCACCTGCCTGTGTTAGCAGTGAGTTCCTAGGAGATCAACTGAGACAGTGGAAACTAGAGTTCGAATGGCTCTTGCCTAGAACGCAAAGGTTCGGGATTTCCGAGACTAAAGTCTGGTTTAAATATCCAGGGGTATATCCTCAGCTTGAAATCTGTAGGGCAGCCCCATAGATTGAGATAGCATATGTATGCGCCTCAATTCTGGATACTGAATCAACCTAGGCTGTCACCCTGTTGGAGAATAGGGAAAGCTGCAACCATAGTCAGGGAGAAAAGTAGTACCTGCAGTTCAACCAAGAAGAAGCGAAAGATTCCCACATCAGCATGAGATAGGACATTGCCGAGGCACGATATTGTATGTACGGTTCATTTGAGGCTGGTGCAACCAGACGAGCCGCACAGGTATTGTATCTTCTCCGTGTGAGATGTGGTGAGAATTGAATAATTCTCTGCATTCTTAAACTGCATGAAGTGTAATTGTTGCTTTGCATTCTTGTTTAAAACTGTTGCATCTTTTTGTGAATACTTGCTTCATTACAGCTCGCTGCTTCGACTTTGTTTAAGGAAACTTTGCTGTTTGAAGTCATTTACTGCCCTGTTTGTTCAATCTCTCTTTTAAGGCTGTTTTTTGCATGATATATTAGCCTTATTTGTGAGCCTTTTTGGACCTCGACCAAAACTGAAAAAAGTCTTTTTTCGACCTCCTCTTTAAGTCTGATTCAGGTCTCTTTGCTGTTTGGGGTCATCTTCCCCTATGCATGGTTCATCTCTTCATGATTAGGGCCACGAATTAGAGCACTTGCATTGGCCATGGTTTGGCCTCTTAGCCACTGAAATCCAGTGGATTTTCAGTGGCTTAGACACTATTTTGAGAGCCAAAATCAGAGGGGGGTGACCCCCTCTATCCTTGTCTTGTTTGGTGGTTTTTTTGGTCTTCCAAAGGACCTCTTAGTTGCATGCTTCTAGGCCTTGTTCCAGGCCCTTTTCAGTGGGTTTTAGGACCCTGATAGGCTATTTCTAGAGTTGGTTTGGCCTTGTCGAATGTCCATCTTGCATGTGCTTAACAACCCGTTGCAAGGCCCTCCAAAGAAGCCCCTCATTTTTGTATGCATTGATTGCATTTTCATGATTATTTGGGCATATTTTGGCATGTTTTTTTCACTGATTTTGGCTGGTTTGGTGAGATTTCATATGCTTCATATACATGCCATACAACTCATGCTTACTAGCCAATCTTGCATGTTGCCTTAGCCCTTCATGTGAGCATGTTTTGGCCATGCTTTGAACTAGAAATGTTCATGTTTTGGGGCTGCCTTGGCTCTGTCTTTGTACTTCATAGTCAAATAATGCATGCTTCGTATAGCTATAGTGTAAATGCTTAGGCTAGTCTTGGGTTTTGAGGTCTCTATCATGTCATACATGTGATGTTTGCGTATCTTGCCCTCATTCCACATGCTATTTCAGTCCATGAAATGTTGTCATATACTTGCATTTGACATGCCTTGAATGCTTTGTATAGCTTGTGCTTTATGCCTCAAGAGTGGACCTTTGTGCATGCCACTTAGCCTAAGCCTTTGGCTCATCATTTCAGTGCATTTTGGGTCCTAATATACCATGATGTAACTCTGTTTTTGGTTGTCCAAGTCAAGCCATGATTGGTTCTCATAGGTGTAGTGCATTGCCTCTTTTGTAGCCTTGCATGTTCTATGTTTTAGCATTGTATGCTAGCTTGCTTTGGCTCACTTCCATGCATGTTTTAGTCTCATATCAGTACGTACTAGGACTGTTTTGGGTTGTCCTTTCCATATCCTTCATGCTTTGTATAGCTATAGTGTAATTGGCCTTGTAAGCTTCGTGTTTCGGTGATTCACGCATGCTATCTTTGAGCTATTTAAATGATTTGGCACCATTTATCATCTCATTTCAGTGCATATAGTGTTGTTACACTTGCACATCTGTCACTTCTTAGGCACTTTTGAGAGTTGCCCCTTTTAGGCCCCTTTGTTGAACCTTTCGCATTTTGCATGCTTGAGTATGTTGTGTGGCTCAATTCCATCACTTTGGCTACTGATTTGGACCTAGTTGAGAGTCGTCCATCTTTGGTGTAAGCCCATCTTACCATGTTGTCGCATGCTTGTTTCATTTCGTATGTTGTCACATACTTGTTTAGCTTTGCATACCTTGCATGCTTGCATGTTCATGTTGCATTTTGTCATGTTGTCCAAGGTTGTTGCCTCACATCATGCTTATATGCTTATTGCATGCTTGGGTTAGTTGCATGTTTGCACACTTAGGTCATGTTGCATGTTTGTCGTGCTTATATGTTGCATTGCTTGGATTAAGTGTTAATCAGAGCACGAGGAACGACGGGTGTTTCATACTCCAAGTGATGGAACATGCCTCAATTCTCAGTCGTCGAAGCGCTTGATGATTCATGATAGAGTTCTAGGCTTTACTTGCTTTATTTGTGCATTTATTTTCATATTGATTTGTACAAGTTGGATCTTTGGCCATCATGCATCAGGATGCGTGATTGAAGGTCGTGGATCCAACATGGCCTCTCATTTGATGTTTTCAGGTGATTTGGAGTGCCATGGTGCATAAATGCCCTTCTGAGACCCTCCCTTTCCTCTATTTTGTGCTTCGTTGCAGTTTGGTGTCACAGCACACCAGTGGCTGGCAGCCTGCCATTGATGGCCGGCAGTGGACCATCTCTGGCCGGCAGATCTCCCTCCATGGCCGGCAGGCCACTGGTGACTTCCCCTGCAGTGTTTTGGTAAGTTTCAGCAACAAGCACTGGAAGACACCCTGCAAACAGAGCCTCTAAAGAGCAACCGGAAGGTGTTTCGAGGCGACGAACCGAATTGAGCATGCATGCCTCCCTTCTTCAAACAGAGCTGGAATAGCACCGTTTACAGCTTTCCCTGCTTGCGAGTCAGTTAGCATTCATTTATTTGTAATAATTAATTTGTTAATTAATTAAGTTGTGTAATAATTAGTTGTAGCTAGTTGTTCATTTGGTTCTGTAATAATTAATTAGCTTGTGAGTTAGTTAATTAGGTGGCTTGTGTTATTTATTTGGACCCTTCGAGCGAGGGCACAATTGTAATAAGTGTGCATGAGTGTGTATATGTCTTCCAACCTCACGTCTTTCTTCCCTTTTATTTACTAGCTTTTGATGGTTAGTATTAGGACATGTTTAAATTAACATACCTTATGCTATGCATGCGTGCATCCATACATTTGTCTTACATGCATCGGGCTCGGCACATCATACTAACTACATCGTATTTCAATTCCAAGTTGAATACGTGTTACTTGTCACATTTCATATGCCATCTTAGATTAGCCGAGCCTATTCTAGATTGCATTTTGTATGCGATGCATTAGGCACTCAACATGGACTTGGATCATGCATGTTTGCTAACTAGTTTACTGTTTTGGCACGGAGTACAATGTAAGTATTTATGCTTTAGCATCTCACATGAGTGTGAATGTTAACATGACAGCATGCTTACCATGTAGCTATATGCTTATGTGATAAACTGCCTGAATGCCTGTGGGTGAAGGGTGGATTGCTTGAATTGGGGTAATTCATTGAAATCTGTATTTTAGCCTACTTGCGAGTAGCAAATTTCAAAACATTTCCAAACAAAACGGATATGCAATGCTTTGTTCCAAATTAGGCGATCTAGTTTATATTTGTCTTGCTATGTGCATCACATAGTAATTCTAGCTAATTAATTGGAATAAGAACACATAACGTTTTCAAAATCAGATATCACGGTTAGTAGAGGCCGATCTTTGGATCGGGCGAGAGGGGGTGCTCATAGCTGACCTTCCCCAATCGTACCCAAGTTCCCGAGCCGATGCAACTTTGGTGATGACGGACACGTGGCCTTTGGCACCGAGTCAGGGTTTCCTAAATTCCCCATTAAAAAATATTTAGGTGGCGACTCTGTATTTGGCAAAGCAGTCCATGTTTGGCACTTCTTTCAAAAAATTCTGTTTTCCAAAAATGATTTTTTGGATTTGGACTCTTTGATGATTCATCGGTCTTGCATTGCACTATGCGAGATTAGATACAGGACCGTGACATTGAGTCCTGAACTATAGTGAGCCCCAAATGAACAAAACGGGGATTCATCCTCCCGGGATGTTCGGGGACGTCTACAGTTTCTGGCGACTCTGCTGGAGATTTAGAGAACTTGATTCGAACTCATGATATCTGGTTTTGACTACACTTATGTGTTTCTTTGCATTGCATTTGCATTGGTGCGCCTAGGACACCGTGTTTGCCGTATGCTATTCCTGAACGGTTTGCCAGAGGCTTGCTTTGCGAAGCGTGCCATAAGGCTGACCGGTTGCGGGCTCTGCCACGACGGGAACACAAACCCCGGTTGTTACCGGGGCACCCTTTTTGACCATTCGACCTAGTGCATATTCGGAATCCATAGTGACCATTCCAAGTTAGGACAGGTTGCTTACCCAATTATAGGTTGTTTGAAACCACTGCGGGCGTAGTGAAACCCTAGCTCCTGACAAAATAGGACAGGGAAACCTCACCCCAACATAGGGGTTTTTTGGCTCTCACTTGCTTGCTATGTGCTTTTAGGGTGTGTCCCTACAGGAATGCATGTATCAGTTTGCAAGTCTGGGTATCAGGCCTGAGGGCATCAGTATTTGGGGAATCAGTATTACCTGAGGGTAGCAGTTTACAGGCAGAACTTTAGGGCAGAATTCAGTAGAGGGCACAGTCATCCTATTATGCTCATATCTGTTTTGGCGAAATTGGGCTGAGATGCTGCATGTTTTCTCTTTTGCTAGGTAGTCAGGGAACCATAGCTTCAGAGGGCTCCAATATCCCCCAAGGTTCATCGGACTTGTGCTGATAGACTTTGTCAGGTCAGAGATTTAGGTCAAGGGCAATCCGTATTCCTTTGCCAGAGGCAGGGTAAAAGGGCGATCAGCCTGATCACCGATTCAAGATTACGGATCGGGTTCTTACCACCCCACTAGTAAATGCATGATTGGGCGAGGTCTCGCCACCACAGGATAGATATACCCACCAATCGGTAACAGCAGAACATGGCAGGGATGGAGGAAATGATGCGTCAACTCCAAGAAAGTATGAAACTCATGCAGCAGGACGCTGCCCGCCAAGCGGAATTTTCCAAACAGCAGGCCGAGATCATGGCCCAGTAGGCAGAAACAATCACCCGGCTGCAGCAGCAAACCGGAGGCTCCGCTTCACATCAGGCTCCTCCCCCATCCAGAGTTCCAACACCCGGGGAAACACCAAATGTCCAGGAGGGTATGGACATTCCGATAGGGCCGGCTCCGCCCCCAATCTTGCCCCAACTATCCAAGGCACCTACGCCTATCAATCAACCGGACTCTCCCTTTGAGTTCGAGGTGGACCCTACAGCATTGAAAATGAACAAGCTTGAAAAGTTGTTCAAGAAGTCTCAGGGGGCCCACTCCATTCTTGACATTGAAGATGGGTATACAGACTCAGCTGTGACGTTGCTGGACATATTTAAGATGCCGCACATTGACCGCTTTGATGGATCTGGGGATCCCATGGTGCACTTATGGTTGTTTTCAGACATATTAAGGCCGATGGGCCTCACCAGACTACAGAAGCTTTCTTTATTCGGCCGGACCCTGTCGGTTGTAGCGGCTATCTGGTACGCAAAATTGGAAGACGATGTTAAGAGGAATTGGGATGAGATGGCTGAGGCTTTTGTCGCTCAGTACTCCTATAATACACAGATCGAGGTCACAACCCGTGATCTCGAGACGATTAGGCAGGAGCCTAAGGAGAGTTTTTCTGACTTCGTAACCCGGTGGAGGGCCAAGGCCTCAATGATGACCACTAGGCCCACTGACAAAGATCAGATTAGGATGATTGTGCACAATCTCCAGCCCAAGCCTATGCAGAAAATGATTGTTCTCCCCTTCCCCACCTTTTCAGATTTACATGAGATGGGGGTACAAATTGAGGATGCTATGAAGCAGGGCCTCATTGACCAAGAGAAGGAGCAGCTTAGGAGGGCATTTTCCCGTAGTTCGAATGTGACCACCAGTGGTGATGCAGCTGCAAGATCTTCTGAAGTGGGCATGGTTACCACCACCGCATAAAAAAACAGCTACCCCATTCACCGATGCGTCCGGAAGTAGCTCATAAAAAAACAAATATCCACCCCGAGTCAAGAGGGTTTTCACGCCACTTCATATGCCTTTGTCAAAGGCTTTAGAGGTCTTACTCCGGAAAGGACATTTGAAACCGTTGGAACAACGGCCCCTACCTGATCCTATCCCTGCAAAGCATGACCAGACTAAATATTGTGCCTACCATCAACAAACCGGTCATGACACCGACAGTTGCTTTCGTCTGCGCCATGATGTACAAGATCTATTTGACAATGGGGTCATTGCCGCACCAGGTCCTGCAAAGTCTATCGGCACTTGATTAGTGAACTTGTGGGGGATAATGTGATGTGATTGGGGGATGAACCAGCTGCGGGTGGCGCTCGGTTTACTCCAGATGTGGGAATGACATGCACTGTTTTGAGCATTTGCGAATGCTAGTTTTGAAGTTTCTAACTTGGGTGTTGAGTCAGTTCTGTAATTTTGTTTTAAGTCTGTCTCTTTGTCTTGAGTCGGTCTTTTTGATTAAGGGTCTGTCTTGTTGTATCGAGTCAGTCCTGTTGTACAAAGGTCGGGTGATTCCGGGGGTGTTACCTTGGGCGTCACCATTTTGTTTTGCATTTGTCTTTTCGTTTTGTTTTGAGTCTGTTTCTGCCAGGGAGCCAGTTGTGCCAACAGTTATGAATGAACAACAGTGATTTTCACATTCTTGTATTCGCTTCTGCCTTGTGCCAGTTGTGCCAGAAGTTTTGAATGAAATGGCAGTGCTTTTCGCCTACTTTTCTGTGCCTTGAATTCATTACATCGACCTAAGTTTTTCAAAATCTCTCTTTGAACACTGTGTTGAAAACAAAGAGGAAGAAATTCTTCGGGATTTGCAAAAATTTGATCAAGTGAGAGAAAGAGAGGCATGCTAAGCCCTTAATGAATGAGATCATGCTTATTAGTGTGAGTATTGGGAGGGATACTGGCTTGATCTAGATTGGCTCCACACTGTCTTCAGTGCGAGCGATTTGTTGCTTTCTTAAAAGATTTCAAAAAAATGTTTTTGCGCGGCCCTGCGAAGACCTGTGTGGATTCACTCTTGAGATTATGCAACCTAGGATCGCTCTCAGCCTCGAGACTTGACCCCTTGCTTTCAAACCTTGGACCTTAAGTCAGAATGTTCAACGGTCAGCCACAATGTGAGGCCCGCGTGGCCGGATCAAAAGCAGCCCATGAACTAGGGGCGAAAATATCGGATGTGATGAAAGGAAGCTTGCGAAGCTAGATTAAAAGCAGCCCTCGAACTAAGAGCAAAAATGTCAGATGCGCTCAAAGAGTCAAAGACGAAGATCGGCAAGAATGCCAAATCCCAGAAGGGAGGAAAGAAGAAAATATTGCTAAAGGACAACCGAGATCCTATCCACAACACTAGGGGCAAATTCAGCCCCCTATTAGATGGACTCCTGCATCGTCAGCGAACAACAGCCATTCTTCTGGATTCAGATGACTTCAGGATCTCAAAACCATTTGACATGGACCAAGCAACACTTTTACCCTTGAGAGGTTCGCTGGGCCGAAAACCCGAAAGGGCGACCCAGGCAAAAGTTAGAGCAAGAAAAAGAAGAAAAACAAAAAAAAGAAAAATGCAAAGAATTAAAAAAAAGAAAAGAAGAAAAAAACGAAGAAAATGAAAAGAAAAGATGAAAAAGAAATGAAATGAAAAGAATTGAAAAGAAAAGAAAAACAAACCTCGCAAGGTTGAAAACCTGCAAAGGGCGGCCTTGGCAAAAGTTAGAGCTCAAAAGGAGAGGTTAACAGCCGAGTGTACCTTAACCCTGAACTACATAAGGCTTGATTCCCATCTTTGGGATACGTAGGCAACTTCATTCTGAAGTCCAGCCGTAAAACACTTCAAATTGATTATGTCCATGTAATGGTTTTGATCATCTTTGCCTTCTCTGTATCCAAGGGTTTGGTTGTGTTCATCACTCTGAGGACTGACTACAATGCACTGTGGTGCCATTCAAACAAGGGGCAACTTTCCGTTGCCATTCAATGTGCTGCGGTGCCATTCAAACAAGGGGCAATTTTCCATTGCCTCCAATCTGGGGTTGCGCATTTCAAGAGTAAGTTCCGTGCTCGTTGAGCATTGGCTATTTGCAAAAATAGTTTTTGAGAATTTTTACTGAGGTTGACTAATTTCTTGAAAATTATTTCATTTTCCAAAACTGGACTATTTTCTTGGACCCAAAAAAGGAAAATTTTCAGTGCTCATAGCCTGACTTGCATGATTTCAAATCAAAAATCGAACAAGCATGTTAATCTAACTCTCATATTGGTCAAAATTGTTTTAGTAAAAAACCAAAACAAAAAATGGTCAAAATGATGAACTAGAGGCACAGTTGAGTCAGGCTTCCTGTCTTTCCCCTGTTGTCAACGTACTTGCCAAGAAGGGCACTCTACCTGCCAGAAAAGGGCACCATTGAAGCTGACCCCAAAAGGGCAGAAAGCTCTCACATCCCCCAAGCAACGAGGTATCAAGCCAATTGGGAAGCACGAACTAGAATGGGACAAGATATTTCACTCCCTTATCTGGACAGATCTGATCACGTCCAAACTCCCCAACAGAGCATCGTCAACCGATGTCAGCTGTAGATTTGCTACACACCCAATTGTAGCGCAATCCCTTTGCAGGAAAGTTCACTGTTGTGGGCAGAAGAAAAAGAATCTAGTAGAATGCTAGGGGCAAGACCCGCAACTTCTTGTTTATCCATCAACCACTCAGGGAAGGGATCAAAAAATGAGAGATTGAAGAATAGAGAGATGTGCGATGAGAGAAAAAGTGAGAAAAGGGCTTTTTCAGAAAAATAGAGATTGAGTGCCCGAGTGATGTGAGAATCACAAATAAGAAAGGATGGGAAACAATACCCAGAGAAATAGGCTCCCTGTGCGCGTCTGAGTGTCGTGTCTTTCTGTTTTATTTCGATTCTTGTTTTGAGTCGCTTTGAGTGTTACTCGATGTATTTAGGTTGTTCACCTTTTGTTTTCCGTTGTTGAGTCGTAGTACGCTGTGTTCAGTCGTAGGCTCAATACCCCGGTCAAGAACTCATCTCTCAATTTCAAAAATAAAATCGTTTTGCGCTCCGAGTGTTGTGCCATTCTCTACATTTGTGCAAAACAGGATCTGTTCTTTCATAAAACCGCGGGGTTCAACCCAGGTCATGCGGGAACAGTAAACCAGGACCTATCTGAAGCTATATAGGTTCCAGACTGCAAAGCAAAAGAAAAGGGGGAAAATGTCGGGTATCTGAGTTTGTTTCAACTTCAGTAAATTCCGAGATTGCATTCCGTATGTACCTCTTCAAGTCTTGCCAATGCTACGAAGTATGAGTGTGCCTCTACCTCAAGCTCAAGATCAAGTCTACTTCAAGCCAAAATGGCGATCAGAAGTGCTATCCCTGAGATCATTCCCGGCCAAAAGCATCTCGGTTGTGTTCGCAATGAGTTCCTAGGAGACCAACTGTGACGGTGGAAACTAGAGTTCGAATGGATGATGCCTAGAACATAAAGGTTTGGGATTTCCGGGACTAAAGTCTGGTTTGAATATCCAGGGGTGTATCCCCGGCTTGAAATTTGTATGGAAGCCCCATAGGTTGAGATAGCATGTATGCACCTCAATTCTGGACACTGAACCAACCTAGTCTGTTACCCCGTTGGAGAATAGGGAAAGTTGTGAATATGATCAGGAAGAAAGGCAGCATCCAAAGTGTTCTACGTGAAGAACCCTTGTCAGTATTTCAGAGCTTTTGTACTGTAAATTGAAGGTAAGTGTTCGAAGAGCACAAGGGGAGATCCCTGTCGGAGAAGAGCAGTTCACCGCCACTCACCTCATGAGGTGCTTTGTAAAACGCCGCTTTGTCCATTTATTGCTTTCCTTAAGCATCATGCATTGTAATGCATTATACCTCTCAAGTTTCTTATTCATGCACGATATTGTATGTACGGTTCATTCAAAGAAGTTCCGTTTAAGATCATTTATTTAGTGTATCAATCACACTTCATTCATTTTGTGTATCTATTACACACACCCTCATTTTGTGTATCTATCACGCACATATTCACTTTTGTGTATCTATCACACACCTTCTGATTTTCTGTATCTATCACACTTCATTCAGTTAGTGTATCAATCACACTTCATTTATTTAGTGTATCAATAACACCTCATTCACCCTTAGTGTATCAATCACACTTTCTTCATTCGTTTAGTGTATCAATCACACTTCATTTATTTAGTGTATCAATCACACTTCATTCGCTTAGTGTATCTATCACGCGCTCAGCTACTGTATCTATCACATTTGCTTCATATAGTGTATCTATCACATGCTCACTTTGTGTATCTATCACACATTCGCATTTAGTATATCAATCATACTTTGTTCACTAAGTGCATCTATCACACTTTGTGTTCAGCTTTAGTGTATCAATCATACTTTGTTCACTAAGTGCATCTATCACACTTCGTGTTCACTTTAGTATATCAATCATACTTTGTTCACTAAGTGCATCTATCACACTTTGTGTTCACATTTAGTATATCAATCATACTTTGTTCACTAAGTGCATCTATCACACTTCGTGTTCACATCTAGTATATCAATCATACTTTGTTCACTAAGTGTATCTATCATACTTCGTGTTCACTTTAGTATATCAATCATACTTTGTTCACTAAGTGCATCTATCACACTTCGTGTTCACATTTAGTATATCAATCATACTTTGTTTACTAAGTGCATCCATCACATTTCGTGTTCACATTTAGTATATCAATCATACTTTGTTCACTAAGTGCATCTATCACACTTCGTGTTCACATTTAGTATATCAATCATACTTTGTTCACTAAGTGCATCTATCACACTTCGTGCTCACATTTAGTATATCAATCATACTTTGTTCACTAAGTGCATCTATCACACTTCGTGTTCACATTTAGTATATCAATCATACTTTGTTCACTAAGTGCATCTATCACACTTTGTGTTCACCTTTAGTGTATCAATCACACTTTGTTCACTAAGTGCATCTATCACCCTTCGTGTTCACTTTAGTATATCAATCATACTTTGTTCATTAAGTTCATCTATCACACTTCGTGTTCACATTTAGTATATCAATTATACTCTGTTCACTAAGTGCATCTATCACACTTTGTGTTCACCTTTTGTGTATCAATCACACTTTGTTCACTTAGTGCATCTATCACACTTCGTGTTCACCTCTTGTGTATCCATCCCACTTGCTCACTTAGTGCATTTATCACACTTTGTGTTTGCCTTTTGTGTATCCATCACACTTTGCTCAGTTCACCCTTTGTGTATCAATCACACTTTGTTCATATAGTGTATCTATCACACTATGCCTACTTTGTGTGTCAATCACACACATTCGCTTTGTGTATCAATCACACACGTTCGCTTTGTGTATCAATCGCACACTCTCGCTTTGTGTATCTATCATACCTTGTTCACTTAGTGCATCTATCACACTTTGTGTTCACGTTTTTGTGTATCCATCACACTACGTTCACTTTGTGTATCTATCACACACATTCACTTTGTGTATCCATCACACACGTTCGCTTCGTGTATCTATCACACATGCAAACTGTATTCGCAGTGAGAATTGCAATAATTCTCTTACATCCTTTATGCATTATAATGTAGCTTGGTTTCTACTTGCTTACAACTGTTGCATTGTTATGCTTCGTTACAGCTTTCTTTGCATGATCATAAGTTATGCTCGGCTTTGTGCATATCATTTGCATCTTGCCCCTGCCTGCGGGCGCATCTCTTTATTATCTTGCTTATTTGTCTAAGTCTTCGGCCTTGTCAAAAATGGGTCGTCTCTGGGCTTTGACATTCACTCATGCCATTTTATGACTTCCGAGTTCTGTCAAAGAGGGGCAACTGTAGACACCCCATTTTTGACCGCCCTTAAGACTTGGACGTTGCTGCTGACGGTTTACTTGGTGGTGAAAGGTGTGCAGGGCAAAGGTTCAATTTCTTCACCAAGGAGAGAGTCAAATCCTAACCTCACACCCCATTTTGGACCAAAGCTATTTCTAAAGGGTTTTTAGACTTCAAAACCCTCTCTTTCAAAACATTTTGAAAATAGGTTCCTACGATGTTCCAACGCTCACATTTTGTCAAATATTGTGCTTTTCGGTAAACTGAGCAAGGACAAAGTGGAAATGAATGAAGGAGAAATGAACACTTTTGAAAAATCTTTCAAAACACCTTGTTTAGGGGTTTAGAGTTGAAGAAAAGAGGAGAGAAGAGAAGAAACCCAGTTGGGGAAGGAGTTGGGCATGAACCATTAAGAGAAAGACGAGAAGTCCTTGCCAAATCAGGCCTATCCTTTTGAATACTTGGATTTCAGCTATGAGGCCACCACCGTTGGAAAGCTTACTTCCGGGGCTTCATTTTTCATTCAAGAATCTCCTTGAGCCGAGTCCGGATGGGAGAGATATGGTTGTTGGAAGTTGGGCATCAATCCGGTTGGACCGAAACTGAGTAGTTTTCACTAAAAGAGGGATATCTCTTAGCACACATGGAATTTTGAGGTGAGGCTTCCAAATTTGGAAAGAAGACTTCCGGGGCTTCAATTTGCATGCAAGAATGACCTGAAAAGGCATCCAGATGAAGGATTTAGGCTTTCTTCAAAACAGGGACTAGGACTGATTTTTGCTTCTGGCCTCTATGGGAGTGTGCTGGCCATGAATGGCCAATGCTGGCCAACAATGATAAGGTGCCAGCCATTAATGAGCCACTGCCCGCCAACACTGATGGTTGGCAGAACCACATGTCTCAGCAGGTTTCACGCCAGATCTTTTGAGCCAGTTGGATTTTTGTTGTCTGCCCTCAATACACGTGTATGGAGTGACGAAGCCCTTGCCAAAGCTTGTTTGACAAGCTTCTTCTTGCTCTCTTCTATATAAGCAAGAGGCCTAGCTCTATATCAGAGGTTGGATGATATTTGAGAAGATATCTCTCTCTCTCTCTCTCTCTCTCTATATTGTTGCTAAATTGTGCCTTGAACTTGATTTTTCTTGCACTTTTGCACTACAACCCTTAGTACAACACCTCCACCATCCATTCCAGCACCTTGGAGGCCATTTGCAAAGGTTGAAATCTCATAATCTTGGACCAAAAGCTGCTGGAAAGCTGCTCTTCAAGGGTAAGTCTCTATTTCCCTTTTTCTTGCCTTTTCTTGCTTCATCTATAAGCCATACTTGGAAGCATTTCTGGACTTTTTCATAAACTAAAGAGTGTCTTATTTTGAGCTCCTCTTCAACTTTGTTTAAGAGAACATTGCTGGTTGAAGTCATTTACTACCCTGTTTGTTCAATCTCTCTTTTAGGGCTATTTTTCGCATGATATATTAGCCTTATTTGTGAGCCTTGTTGGACCTCGACCTAAACTGAAAAAAGTCTTGCTTTGACCTCCTCTTTAAGTTTGATTGAGGTCTCTTTGCTTTTTGGGGTCATCTTCTCCTATGCATGCTTCATCTCTTCATGATTAGGGCCATGAATTAGAGCACTTGCATTGGCCATGGTTTGGCCTCTTAGACATTGTTTTGAGAGCCAAAATCAGAAGGGGGTGACCCCCTCTCTCCTTGTCTTGTTTGGTGGTCTTTTTGGTCTTCCAAAGGACCTCTTAGTTGCATGCTTCTAGGCCTTGTTCCAGGCCCCTTTCAGTGGGTTTTAGAACCCCGATAGGCTATTTCCAGAGTTGGTTTGGCCTTGTTGAATGTCCTTCTTGCATTTGCTTAACAACCCCTTGCATGGCCCTCCAAAGAAGCCCCTAATTTTTGTATGCATTGGCTGCATTTTCATGATTATTTGGGCATATTTTGGCATGTTTTGTTCACTAATTTTGGCTGGTTTGGTGAGATTTCATATGCTTCATATACATGCCATACAACTCATGCTTACTAGCCAATATTGCGTGTTGCCTTAGCCCTTCATGTGAGCACCTTTTGGCCATGCTTTGAACTAGAAATGTTCATGTTTTGGGGCTGCCTTGGCTCTGTCTTTGTACTTCATAGTCAAATAATGCATGCTTCGTATAGCTATAGTGTAAATGCTTAGGCTAGTCTTGGGTTTTGAGGTCTCTATCATGTCATACATGTGATGTTTGCGTATCTTGCCCTCATTCCACATGCTATTTCAGTCCATGAAATGTTGTCATACACTTGCATTTGACATGCCTTGAATGCTTTGTATAGCTTGTGCTTTATGCCTCAAGAGTGGACCTTTGTGCATGCCACTTAGCCTAAGCCTTTGGCTCATCATTTCAGTGCATTTTGGGTCCTAATATACCATGATGTAACTCTGTTTTTGGTTGTCCAAGACATGCCATGATTGGTTCTCATAGGTGTAGTGCATTGCCTGTTTTGTAGCCTTGCATGTTCTATGTTTTAGCATTGTATGCTAGCTTGCTTTGGCTCACTTCCATGCATGTTTTAGTCTCATATCAGTATGTACTAGGATTGTTTGGGGTTGCCCTTGCCATATCCTTCATGCTTTGTATAGCTGTAGTGTAATTGGCCTTGCAAGCTTCGTGTTTCGGTGATTCACGCATGCTATCTTTGAGCTATTTAAATGATTTGGCATCATTTATCATCTCATTTCAGTGCATATAGTGTTGTTACACTTGCATATTTGTCACTTCTTAGGCACTTTTGAGAGTTGCCCCTTTTAGGCCCCTTTGTTGAACCTTTCGCATTTTGCATGCTTGAGTATGATGTGTGGCTCAATTCCATCACTTTGGCTACTGATTTGGACCTAGTTGAGAGTCGTCCATCTTTGGTATAAGCCCATCTTACCATGCTGTCGCATGCTTGTTTCATTTCGTATGTTGTCACATCCTTGTTTAGCTTTGCATACCTTGCATGTTCATGTTGCATTTTGCCATGTTGTCCAAGGTTGTTGCCTCACATCATGCTTATATGCTTATTGCATGCTTGGGTTAGTTGCATGTTTGCACACTTAGGTCATGTTGCATGTTTGCCGTGCTTGTATGTTGCATTGCTTGGATTAAGTGTTAATCCGAGCACGAGGAACGAGGGGCGTTTCATACTCCAAGTGATGGAACGTGCCTCAATTCTCGGTCGCCGAAGCTCTTGATGATTTATGATAGAGTTCTAGGCTTTACTTGCTTTATTTGTGCATTCATTTTCATATTGATTTGCACTAGTTGGATCTTTGGCAATCATGCATCGGGATGCGTGATTGATAGTCGTGGATCCGACTTGGCCTCTTCCTTGATGTTTTGAGGTGATTTGGAGTGCCATGGTGCATACATGCCCTTGGGAGACCCTCCATTTCCTCTATTTTGTGTTTCGTTGCAGTTTGGTGTCACAGCACACCAGTGGCTGGTAGCCTGCCATTGATGGCTGGCAGTGTGCCACCCTTGGCCGGTAGTGGACCATCTCTGGCCGGAAGATCTCCATCCATGGCCGGTAGGCCACTGGTGACTTCCCCTACAGTGTTTTGGTAAGTTTCAGCAACAAGCACTGGAAGACACCCTGCAAACAGAGCCTCTAAAGAGCAACTGGAAAGTGTTTCGAGGCGACGAACCGAAGCGAGCATGCATGCCTCCCTTCTTCAAACAGAGCTGGAATAGCACCGTTTACTGCTTTCCCTAGTTGCTAGTCAGTTAACATTCATTTATTTGTAATAATTAATTTGTTAATTAATCAAGTTGTGTAATAATTAGTTGTAGCTAGTTGTTCATTTGGTTCTGTAATAATTAATTAGCTTGTGAGTTAGTTAATTAGGTGGCTGTTATTATTTATTCGGACCCTTCGAGCGAGGGCACAATTGTAATAAGTGTGCGTGAGTGTGTGTATGTCTTTCAACCTCACGTCTTTCTTCCTTTTTATTTACTAGCTTTTGATGGTCAGTATTAGGACATGTTTAAATTAGCATACGTTATGCTATGCATGCGTGCATCCATACATTTGTCTTACATGCATCGGGCTCGGCACATTATACTAACTGCATCGTATTTCAATTCCAAGTTGAATACGTGTTACTTGTCACATTTCATATGCCATCTTAGATTAGCTGAGCCTATTCTAGATTGCATTTTGTATGCGATGCATTAGGCACTCAACATGGACTTGGATCATGCATGTTTGCTAACTAGTTTATTGTTTTGGCACGGAGTACACTGTAAGTATTTATGCTTTAGCATCTCACATGAGTGTGAATGTTAATATGACAGCATGCTTACCATGTGGCTATATGCTTATGTGATAAACTGCCTGAATGCCTGTGGGTGAAGGGTGGATTGCTTGAATTGGGGTAATTCATTGAAATCTGTATTTTAGCCTACTTGCGAGTAGCAAATTTCAAAACATTTCCAAACAAAATGGATATGCAATACTTTGTTCGAAATTAGGCGATCTAGTCTATACTTGTCTTGCTGTGTGCATCACATAGTAATTCTAGCTAATTAATTGGAATAAGAACACATAACGTTTTCAAAATCAGATATCATGGCTAGTACAGGCCGATCTTCGGATCGGGCGAGAGGGGGTGCTCATAGCTGACCTTCCCCAATCGTACCCAAGTTCCCGAGCCGAGGCAACTTTGGTGGTGATGGACATGTGGCCTTTGGCACCGAGTCAGGGTTTCCTAAATTCCCTATTAAAAAATATTTAGGTGGCGACTCTGTATCTGACAACGCAGTCCATGTTTGGCACTTCTTTCAAAAAAATCTGTTTTCCAAAAATGATTTGCCGGATTTGGACTCTTTGATGATTCATCGGTCTTGCATTGCACTCTGCGAGATTAGATACAGGACCGTGACATTGAGTCCTGAACTGTAGTGAGCCCCAAATGAACAAAACGGGGATTCATCCTCTCGGGACGTTCGAGGACGTCTACAATGGGGTTCACATGAGTGTGGATTGTATTTTAGAAAGTTCATCAGCCCTAGGCTTTAGCTGCTTCTGCTGACCACCAGCATTGCCTCTCTCTCTCTCCCTTTCTCTCTTATGTTTATCTAGAATAATACAGACTTTCTTTGAGAAGGACTATTTGGGCTAAAGTCTATTTTGATAATTAGATTAAAAGTTAATTTTTTTAAGTTATATTATTTTTTTATATATATTTTTCTAAAAAAAAGTTTAAAAAATTAATTTTTAATCTATTTCTCAAAATAGATTAAATTAGCTAATAAAATAAAATGTTACATCTAACTCATAATTATTTTATTTTTTCTCTCACAATTATCAAACTAACTAAAAAAAATCAACTATTTTCTCAAAAACAACTTTTTTATTTTTTTTATTTTTTTTAACTAGGTAAAATAGTCAGAAAAAAATATATATATATATATATCAGAAAGGTAACTAAGTTGTTTTTAATAGAAAAGTTTTAGTACCATAATGATCATTTATTTGTATCATTTTATCTTAACATCTATTATGTTAATCTAATTGTCAACATTATTATAGAGATATATTTGAGTGGTGAACCCATTACATGTTGATATGTGAGATTATAAATGACATGAAAATTTGATAAATATAGTACTATATAAATGAAAATTGTTGGAAATTTACAGTTTTATAGGCTTATTTTGGGCCATCTTGAGCCCAAAATAACACTTTTGTCAGCTAATGAGTAATTTGTTGTATTATATTTTTATCTAGGACATATTTGTTGTAAATATGACTAATTTTGCCATTCTTTCTCTATCTGCCTCTCTCGTAATCCTATATCATTATGACCCTCACATTTGTTGTAATTATATTTTTTTCTAGGGCATATTTGTTTTGCATGTGAGACGTATATGTCCCAGTAAGTTTGCCTGAAGCAAATTAATGGTGGGAAACACATATGCATGTGGAAAATGACTAGCATTTAAATATATTTATATATATTGCTGAGAAGAGTAGAAAAGAAGTGAAGTGTGCATTTGAGGGAAGTACATATGATGGATAAGAGTTGGATTGATTTGCTAAATAGCATGTCGAAGGAATACATTAATGGGATTGATCAATTCCTTGTGTTTGCCTACACAAATAGGGTTGAAGGTTCGATGATTAGTTGTCCATGTAGGAAATGTGAGAATCAATACCATCTTGTACGAGAGGGTGTACGGGAGCATCTGATTTTGAATGGTTTTTTTAAAAAAAGTACAAACATTGGATTAATCATGGGGAATCTTACGTATCTCTGCATGGTAATCGAGAGAATAAAACATTGGCTAATTTAGACATTGGGGATAATATGGTTGGAATGATACAAGGGGCTATGGGAAATCCGCATGCCAGTACAAGTGTTGAGGGTAATGAACCACAGGGGCCTGATCCTCATGCATCTAAACCACAGCTCGATCCAAATGTAGAGACTGCAAAGTATTTTAAACTTCTTCAAGATGTACAAAGTGAATTGTATCCGGGTTGTCAGAAGTTCACATCTTTGTCATTCATTGTTCGACTTCTACATTTGAAGGTGCTTAATCAGTGGACAGACAAGTCTGTTGACATGTTGCTTGAGTTATTGAATGAGGCATTCTCGTTGGGTGTGAAACTCCCGGACTCATACTATAAAGCTCAAAAGGTCACAACAGATTTGGGCTTCATGTATGAGACGTGGGATGCATGTCCTAACAGTTGCATGTTATTTCGAAATGAGGATGCCAATCTTTATAAATATGTCATATGCAACAGTTCTAGATGGAAATCAAATGGTGATAGTGGTTCAAATGGTCCTAACAAAGGTGGCAAACGAATAGTTGCAAAACAAATGAGGTATTTTCCTTTAAAGCCAAGGTTGCAGAGGTTGTTTATGTCATCCAAGATGGCTAAGTTAATGAGATGGCACGCAGAGGAACGAACTGATGATGGTGTCTTTAGGCATCCTGCAGACTCCCTTGCATGGAAAGATTTTAACCGTCAGAATATTGACTTTAGTAATGATTGCCGAAGTGTAAGGCTTGGCTTAGCATCTGATGGTTTTAACCCATTCAGGATGATGAACATAGTTCATAACACTTGACCTATTGTACTCAGTCCATACAACTTGCCGCCATGGATGTGCATGAAGCAACCATTTCTAATTTTATCCGTACTTATTGACGGCTTGAAAGGACCTGGTGACAAGATTGATGTGTATATGCAACCGTTGATTGAGGAGTTGAAAGAACTATGAAATGATGGTGTCTCCATATTTGATGCATCAACAAATCAAATGTTTCAAATGCATGCAGCTTTACTGTGGACAATTAGTGATTATCCTGGATATGCAAACTTGTCAGGATGGAGTACTAAAGGCGAATATGCATGTCCTTGTTGCAATAAGGAAACTATATCGTGTTGGTTGAAGCATAGTAGGAAACAATCATACTTGGGTCATTGCAGATTTTTACCTAGTGGCCATAAATTCCGGAAGGATAAAGTATCATTTGATGGTAGTCGGGAAGTCAGACTCAAACCAAAATTGTTGTCTAGAACTGAGATGCTACTACAATTAGAATCAGAGGGTATTTTAACCCAATACAAGAGGGATGACCTTAAGGAGAGGCATAGGAGACAAGTAGAGAAGGAGAAAGCTGGACATCACACCCATAGCTGGAAGAAAAAGAGCATCTTTTATGAACTGCCATATTAGGAGCACAATCTAAGAAGACACAACTTCGATGTGATGCATATAGAGAAGAATGTTTGTGACAATGTGTTGTGGACAATATTAGGGGTTGCAAGAAAATCAAAGGATGGTGTTAATACTTGGCGTGATTTACAAGATATGAATATTAGAAAACCCTTACATTTGCAGTTAAGAGGGTCGAATAAAGCTTATTTACCACTAGCACAACTCACGATGACCAAGGATGAGAAAGATTTGTTTTTGAAAGTGTTGAAGGAAGTAAGAGTTCCCGACGGGTATTCATCCAATATATCACGTCGTGTGCGCTCATATGATAGAAGCATTGGGAGTCTTAAGAGCCACGATAGTCATATTCTCATGCAACAACTTATTCCATTGGCTATTTCAAGATCGTTACTGAAGAATGTAATTGAACCTTTGATTGAAGTGAGCAATTTCTTTAGACAATTGTGTTCCAAAGTGAATCGTGCGATAGATTTGCAATATATTCAAGATTGTATCGCCGTAACACTTTCTCATCTAGAGAAAATATTTCCTCTGACTTTTTTTGATATAATGGAGCACTTGCCTATACATCTAGCTGATGAAGCTTTATTGGCTGGAGCGATTCAGTTTCGATGGATGTATCCAATTGAGAGGCATCATCTTACTTTGAAGCAATATGTGCGTAATAGAGCTCATCCTGAAGGTTTAATTGCTAAAGGATATCTTATGGAAGAATGCATGAATTTTTGTACACAATATCTCAATGATGTGGAAACCAAATCTAGTCGACCCGTGAGGAACTATAGTGGTGATGATAATCTGGGTCATGTTGTTAGTGAAAACACAAGCTTTTATCATGATAATACTTCTTGGGTACAAGCTCATCGGTATATCTTATTTAATACAAGCGCGGTTCAACCATTCATAAAGTAGGTTATGTCACTTACTCAATATTTTATTATGTTTTATTGAATTTTGAACCCAATTTTTTGTATTGACAAATTTTCAATCTACACAGCTAACACCTTGAAGTACTTAAGCTCAAAATGCCTCGTGTCGACGATCATCAGCTTCGGCGTGAACATGTTGAAAATTTTCACATTTGGTTCAAGGAACATGTATGTATTTAAGTCTACAGATTCTAGTTAGCTAAGTCGAACTACATTTTAAATTTTACATTTTTGTTTTAAATAGGTCCAAACTTTGCGAAGGACTATTGATGTCACATTTTCTGAAGAGATTATTCTATTGGCAAATGGTCCTCATAACCTGGAAAGGAGGTTCAACGGGTATATAATGAATGGGTTTCGGTATCGAGTAAAGGCCATGGATGACCGTCGAGCCACACAAAATTGTGGTGTAGCTTTGAAGGCAGATACCATAAGTTATGCTAGTCAGAAAGACAAGAATCCTCGTATGGGGTCTATGTACTATTATGGACAATTGACAGATATTGTTAAGATTCGATATTCCAATGAGAAGAAACATGTGTTGTTTAAGTGTGATTGGATTGACAATATTCACGGAAAGAAAGAAGATGTCTTCAATTTCACGTTGGTCAACTTCAATCATTTGTTGTACCGAGATGATCGAATTACCGATGAATCTTTCATCTTGGCGTCCCAAGTAGAGCAAGTTTGGTATGTTGCAGACTCGTTAGAACCAAACTGGCAGGTGGTGTTGAAGATGTTTCAAAGAGGTTTATTTGATATGAGTTCGACTGATCCACAAATTGAGCTATATATGAGCCAACAATTGGAAGAAAATATAATGCTTCGTGATGAAGAAGTTGGTTGGGTAAGGGAAACAACAGAAGGAGAAACAATTGATGTTCAAATAGACTGATATTTAATCAACGTTAGTAATTGAATTAAGGCCAAGGTTGTAGTTAATCATCAGTTTCTTAATTTACTTTGTCTTTGTAATTGTATTAGTTCAATTAATGTCATATTATAGTTGATTCAAAACCATTCTCTATGTTTCTACTGTCAATTAATGTCATATTGCTTGCAGATTATTATGGGAAGGAAGAGGAAGCCTGATCATCCCTTGCGCATGATGTTTGATGTGGTACATAACAGGACATTAGTAGCACCACCATCACAGGAGGCATCACATCGACCACCATCGGAGGGGCCATTGGTGCCACCACCATCTGACCAGCTATCGTAGCGACCATTATTACTGGCACCACCATCGGAGGGGCCATTAGTGCCACCGTATCGATCACCATCAGTGGCACCACAGCAGCTTGTAGCTCGACTTTTTCGTGCCGCCTTTCGGAGAGCTCGAATCGGCCCTACAGTTTGGACTCTTGTCACAGTTCTGAATCTAATCTCACGAAGTGCAATGTGAAACTGATAAACACCAAAGAGTCCAATTCGGCAAATCATTTTGGAAAATCAATTTTGAATCAAATAATGACAAAACTGGACTGCTTTGCTAGATTATAGAGTCGCCACCTAAATATTTTATTTTTGAGAAATTTAGGAAACCCTGACTCGTGCCAAAGGCCACGTGTCCATCATTACCAAAGTTGCCTCGGCTCGGGAACATGGGTACGAGAGGGGAAGGTCCTGAAATGAACACCCCTGCTCGCCCGATCAAAGATCGGCCTCTACTATCATGATATGTTGTTTTTATAAACACGTGTTCTTATTCTGGTTATTAGCTAACTTTACTATGTGACGCACACATAAGCAAGTATAGACTAAAATTGCAAGAATTGGAACAACTCAACTCATGTTTGTTTGCGAAATTGGTTTGAATTTGCCACCCTCAAGTGGGCTAAAGTGCAGATTTGCCATCAAACATGATCGGCTTAAAACATGATTTGCCACTTCACGAAGTGGGCTTAAAACATGCATTCGTTGAATTGTTCCAATTCAAGCAACAAAGCCTTCATCTATGGGCATTCATGTAGTTTAGCATTTAAGCACATAGCCTCATGGCAACCATGCGAAACATAGCAATATGACAATCACACTGATGCAATATGCTAAAGCATAAAAGCTTACCAAGTACTCGATATGCAAGATGCCTAATGCAACACATGCAATATAAAATTAATAGGCTCGGCTACTAATATGGCATACGATACAATTTGATAACAAGCTTTGAAACACGTATTCAAATAAGTGTATTGAATTGATGATGCAGTTTGAATCATGCGTCGAGCCTCGGTGCATGCAATACAAATGAATGATACGAACATGCAAGTATAAGGTATGCTAATCGAAATATGACCCTAATTTAACCATCGAAAGTGGATAAATAAAAGGGAGAAAGAAGTGGGGTGGGAAAACACGCACACACGCATGCACACTTATTACAACATTGCGCCCTCGTGAAGGAGGGTTCGAATGAATAAGTTAAGCTACACTAAGCTAAGCTAATTATCACAAAACGAAACTAATTAACTATTCTAGCTAATTATTACAACAAGATTGAAATAAATTTACTAACTATTCTAGGCTAGCTAAAATATTACAAAACGAATTAAGCTAATTAATTACAACCCTTGTACGAATGAATTAGCTAACTAATTCTAAGCAATTAAATGGCCTCGCGAGCGAGGGAGACATGCATGCTTGGTTGGCTTCCTCCCGAAAATCTACCGCATTGCCATCGGCTGTCTCTGTTTGCACTCATTTGATCTTTGAACATTGTACCAACTTCCAGATTGCCTCTACTCCAACACAGGAGCACATTTGTACAGAAATTGACTGGTGGCCGGTTGGCCACAAAAAGTGGCTATCGGCTACCTTAACTGGCCCATCGGCTAGTTTAAGTGGCTAGTCGGCCACCCCTTTTTCCAAACTTCTGTTTTTGCTGCAACAGAGAGCAACAGATGCAAAACAATGCATTTTTCAAGAAATGTGTGTACTACCACCCTCGTTATCATTTCTCAAGCTCAAAGGAGTGTAGCACTTAGCTCTCAAGCCACTAATCAAACATTTTCAATGCATGATTGCCAAAGAGTCAAGCTTGTACAAGCTTAATGAATGCACAAATAAGACTCAAAGGACCACCACCCTATCATGCATGATCAAGGGTGACGAGGACCAAGAAAAGTGACATGTTTCATAACTTTGAGTATGAAACGTCCCATTTTCTTTGTGTTTAGATTAACGTCCGATCCAAACACATGCAATGCAACATAATGATGCTTAATCTTGCCTCTTTTACTTTGCTCATTTTGTTTACTCATTTTAGATTACCAATCCATTCTTTAATTGATTAGTCCAAAAGGTGAGTGTCCTCTAAAGGAAAGAGGGCGTAAGCCACAAGTACCTTGAGCATGAAAGAGGCTTCATGCTGTTGGTAATGAATTCCCGACGGAATTAAACCATTAGGCATGAGAGCCTCAATTCCATACTCAAGCTAACAAGAGTCTCAAAGCCACTTTCACAACAAAGTAAAGAGAGAAGAATATGGGGAGGTTGCAGATATTTCAGGTGCTGAAATGGCATGAAAAATGACATTAAATCATGCAAGCAACACATGCAAGTCATGCTAAGAGCCTTACATCACCAAACTAGTGAGGCCAATTACTCTATAGCCATGCAATACAAAGCTCAAAAGGTGCAAACACTTTAAAACAGTCCTAAGATAGCCTAAAATGAATCCTAAAACATGCTTGAAGCAAGCCAAGAATAGCTAGAACGAAAGGCTAATACATAACACAAACTAGGCTATCAAGCACAATTGCACTACAACCATACAAAGCAAGTCCCATATGATCAAACCAACTCAAAACAGAGTTAAAATATGCTAAAATAGTGGCTAAAAGTTGCTGAGATTGAGGTACAAAAGGTTAGAAAAATATGCTCACATGTTAGCTTGCAAACAAGACTCAAGGACAACTCTTAAAAGCAATGAAAGAGTGACATAAATGAGCATGTAACCAAGCTGTATACATTGAAATTACATGTTAAATGACACTACGACATGCAATCATCTCAAGCAAAACATACTTAGAGGCCTAAAACACTAAACTAGTGAAGGCATTCACACTACAACTATGCAAAACATGGTTCATATGACCAAAGAAGCCCAAAATAGAGCTAAACCATGCCAAATCAGAGGCAAAAACATGCTTGAATTAATCTAGGTTAAGCCATAAAAACATGCTACCATTGGATGCTAACTAGGCATGCAAGTGAGACACAAGGAGGGGAGGCTACCCCCTCCATTTTTGGACTTCAAAACATACTTTTTACCACTGAAATAACTCTGAATTTCAGTCATTTAAAGGGCCAAAAGGTTTGGTTTGAATATGCTAAAAGATGATGCAAGAAGCTTCACAATTAGGCAACAAGAAGGGTGGACTACCCCTTTGCACAAAATGATGTCAAACCAACATGTTAAGGAACAAAAATCAGAGTTTTTTTATAGTTGAAAACTAGGCCAAAAATAGTGTAAAAAGTTGGCAATTCAATTGATTAAAACAAAGCCTACAAGGTAAATCTTTACCTCTTGAAGCACATCACAAAATCAGTCACAATTCTGAGCTTAAACCACCCTTAGGAGCTCAAACTAAGCCTCAAAGAACCTCAGCTCCAAGATGAAGATGTTTGGTTAAGGATCTTAGTGCAAAAGTGTAGAGAATTCTAACTATCAAGCACAAAATAGGGAGAGAGAGAGAATTCTAGAGAGAGAGAGAGGGAGAAATTTGCTCACAAATGATCTAACCTCCTCAAATGGGGGAGAGACCCCCCATTATATAGAAAATCAAGCCAAGGGCTTGTATTCATCCCTCCATACACGTGTATGGAGATGGCATTCAGTGAACAACAGCTGGCACAACTGGCTAAGAAAATATCTGAAAAAGGAGAAAAATGGCCGTCGGCCACTTCAAGTGGCCGACAAGGCCCTTCCCCCCTCCAGGCAAGAGACACCAAGGTTTGGCCCAAAAACAAGCACAAAACATAGAGGGTTTAGAGGCTCAAAGACAAGGCATTCCGCCGAGAACTTTGGGCACTCAAGATAAGCACAAACAAGCACAATCATTGAGGGCACAAACGATGACGTCTAAGTCGTGAGGTCAATCAAAAATGGGTGTCTACATAGCTATCATGTACTCAACCTCCACGCCTACCATCGGTGCGTCCACCATCAGTGGCACCACAGTAGCTATCATCCCGACTAGAGTCATCATCTCATGAGCCATTCGTAGGTATATAAATTTGCTTTGATTTGAATGAAAATTATTTAAATATACATTTATTTATTTTCATTATATATAACTTGTTTATTCTCATTGTATTTTCCAGACCCTTCGACTTCTTCACATCCCACCTCAGGTATAAGAATTCGATTTGTATTGACATTATTTAAATTTGCATTTGTTTATTATAATTGCATATTGTTTATTGTTATTGTATCTCGCAGGTCATGTTAGTTCTTCGTCAACCTCGACTAGGTGTGGTAGAGGATGTGCCAAGGGCATTAGGGAGTGGGGTACTGGTACAAAGTTGGACATACAATTTGATGAAAATTACTGCCCAATAGGGGATAAGGTGTCTAAGTTAACTACTCAACTTGGCATTATTGTGCGGAATGGTAACATGGTTTCTCTTACTTTTCTTGACTGGAACACTCTGCCTGATGATATTCTTGATGCTATCTGGAAGGATGTGAAGGTAAAAGTATATTTTTGTCCAAAAATTCAAATTCCAAAATTGTGTTATTATTATTTAAACTTTGAAATTGTGTTTTATAGAACAATTTGAATATATGTCTAGAGGAGTATAAACTAATCTACATGAAAACCTGCAATAGCATATGGAAGGATCACAAGAATAAGATTAAGACTAAGTATTTCAAGCCTAGAAGTTCTGATCCTAATCTGAAGGGATGATGTTCCTTTGCACATTATGCCAAGCCAATGGGAAGAACTTGTGGTGGATTGGCGTACTTCCGATGCTGAGGTATACAAATAAGTTATATGTATGATATTTAAACATACAAATCATATTTATATACTTACATTTGTTGAACCTGTTATAAAAAATTGCAAGTAGGAACGCTAAAAATAGGCGAGCTCACGGCATAGCTCATTCCATAGGGCGTACTACTTTCACTCAGATACGGCATGAGGTTTACATTTTATTGTTTTATTTTTGTATATAAATAAACATTGTATATTTACAAATTATTTGGATTCTAATTTTCATATTTCTAAAAAAATCTAGATGACCAATAAGGGGAAGTCTACTGATAAGATGAATGTTTGGCTTATGACGTGTAGAGCAGATAACCCTGAGGTTATCCAGACCTTGGTAGTTTCCAAACACCTAACATTGTATTTAAAGTTTATTTTTTTAATTTTTGTGTGTCAACCATCTTAATTTGACATATACTTGTATGTCTTATTCAATACAGGATGAGTTTAATCGTTGACTCTCCATGCTACCTGAGGATTATTGGATTTTGGAGGCTAGGAATGGCATTTTCCATGAGTTGATAGGTCATGACGGACATGGATATTGTCGCACATATGGAGAACTGTGCCTCGGAGAGCAGTGTATAAAGATGGTGCTGGGCCATCACAGTTAACACCCCAGCCATCAACTATTGTTCAGATCACCCAGCAGGTTCGTGTGGAGCTAAGGGATGAGTTGAGGGAGGAGCTGAGAGAGGAGATGTGAGCAGAGTTCTCTACACATTTACAGCAGATGAGAGCTGAGATGATGGCCTTTATGTCACATGGGGCGAGTATGGATCCCAACAGATAGGTTTGATATAAATTAAATTGTTTGATAGTTAAATTTTCACACAACATATATGTACATATATATAATAAAATTCGAATATGATTAACACATTATGTATTGACTATCATAGGTTCCTGATGCATCGAGTGGCCACCGAGCATTTAGGGAATCTGCAGGAGATGAGAATCCATATACACTACCACCAGAAGATCAGGTATAAAATGTATCTTTGCATTCTAAGCTAAGAATAACCATAAATTAACTATACACAACTCAAAAGGATAGAGGCTAAGAACAAAACTTGGCAAACACGACCGCCTAGGCACAAGAGACTTATGGAGAAGATGGAACTCCAATCGGGTTCCTAGTTTGGGAGTCAGAGCCGGATTTTAGTCTATGCAAACTAGTTCATTAAGAAATTTCAATTCGAGGTGTTGACACCCCAAAATCTCCAAACGGCGTCGAATTAGCACGAAACTTGGCACACACAACCGTCTACGCATGAGCGACTTGTGGGAGAAGATAGGACTCCAATCGGGTTCCCAGTTTGGGAGTTAGAGCCGGATTTCACTCTAAGCAAACTAGTTTCTTAAGAAACTTGAATTCGAGGTGTTGGTGCCCCAAAATTACCAAACGGGGCTAGATTAGCATGAAACATGGCACGCACGACCTCCTAGGCACGAAAGACTTGTGGGAGAAGACGGGACTCTAATCGGGTTCCCGATTTTGGAGTTAGAGCTGGATTTCGGTCTAGGCAAACTAGTTCATTAAGAAATTTGAATTAGAGGTGTTGACGTCCAAAAATCTCCAAACAGCGTCGAATTAGCACACAAGTTAGCACACATGACCACCTAGGCACAAAAGACTTGTGGGAGAAGATGAGACTCCAATCGGGTTCCCGGTTTGGGAGTTAGAGCCGGATTTCACTCTAGGCAAGCTAGTTCTTTAAGAAACTTGAATTCGAGGTGTTGACGCCCCAAAATCACCAAACGAGGTCGGATTAGCACAAAACTTGGCACACACGACCGTCTAGGCACGAGAGACTTGTGGGAGAAGACGGGACTCCAATCGGGTTCCCGGTATGAGAGGCAGATCCGGATTTCACTCTAGGCAAAGTAGTTCCTTAAGAAACTTAAATTCGAGGCGTTGATGCCCCAAAATCACCAAACAGGGTCGGATTAGCATGAAACTTGGCACACACGACTGCTTAGGCATGAGAGACATGTGAGAGAAGACAAGACTCCAATCGGTTTCCCGGTTTGGGAGTTAGAGACAGATTTCGGTCTAGAAAAACCAGTTCATTAAGAAATTTGAATTCGGGGTATTGTCGTCCCAAAATCTCCAAACGGCGTCGGATTAGCACGAAGCTTGGCACGCATGACTGCCTAGGCATGAGAGCCTTGTGGGAGAAGACAGGACTCTAATCGGGTTCCGGGTTTGGGAGTTAGAGCCGAATTTCAGTCTAGGCAAACTAGTTCATTAAGAAATTTGAATTTGAGGTGTTGACATCCCAAAATCTCCAAACGGCGTCGGATTAGGACGAAACTTGGTAGACACGACCGCCTAGACACGAGAGACTTGTGGGAGAAGACAGGACTTGAATCGGGTTCCCGGTTTGGGAGTTAGAGCCATATTTCATTTTAGGCAAACTAGTTCCTTAAGAAACTTGAATTCGAGGCGTTGACGTCCAAAAATCACCAAACAGAGTTAGATCAGCACGAAACTTGGCATGCACCACCGCCTAGGCATGAGAGACTTGTGGAAGAAGACGGAACTCCAATCGGGTTCCCGGTTTGGGAGTTATAGCCGCATTTCGGTCTAGCCAAACTAGGTCATTAAGAAATTTAAATTTGAAGTGTTGACGTCCGAAAATCTCCAAACGGAGTTGGATTGGCACGAAACTTGGTACACACAACCGCCTAGGCACAAGAGACTTGTGGGAGAAGATGTTACTCGAATCGGGTTCCCAGTTTGGGAGTTAGAACCTGATTTCACTCTAGGCAAACTAGTTCCTAAAGAAACTTGAATTTGAAGTGTTGACACCCCAAAATCACCAAACGGTGTCGGTTTATCACGAAACTTGGCACACACGAACGCCTAGGTATGAGAGACTTGTGGGAGAAGACAGTAGTCCAATCGGGTTCCCGGTTTGGGAGTTAGAGCCGGATTTCTGTTTAGGCAAACTAGTTCATTAAGAAATTTGAATTCCAGGTGTTGATGCCCCAAAATCTCCAAACGTCATCGGATTAGCACGAAACTTGACACACACGACCGCGTAGGCACGAGAGACTTGTGGGAGAAGACGGGATTCCAATCGCGTTCCCGATTTGGGAGTTAGAGCCAGATTTCGGTCTAAGCAAACTAGTTCCTTAAGAACTTTGAATTCGAGGTGTTGATCCCCCAAAATCACCAAACGGCGTTGGTTTAGCACGAAACTTGGCACACACGATTTTCTAGGAACGAAAGACTTGTGGAAGAAGACGGGACTCCAATCGGGTTCCCGGTTTGGGAGTTAGAGCTGGATTTCACTCTAGGCAAACAAGTTCCTTAAGAAACTTGAATTCGAGGTGTTGACGCCCCAAAATCACCAAATAGGGTCGGATTAGCATGAAACTTGGCACACACGATTGCCTAGGCACAAGAGACTTGTGGGAGAAAACGGGGCTCGAATCGGGTTTTAGGTTTGGGAGTTAGAGCCGGATTTGGGTCTAGGCAAACTAGTTCCTTAAGAAATTTGAATTCGAGGTGTTGACGCCCTAAAGGCACCAAACGGCGTCGGTTTAGCACGAAACTTGGCACCGCCTAGGCACGAGAGACTTGTGGGAGAAGATCGGACTCCAATCGGGTTCTCGATTTGGGAGTTAGAGTCGAATTTCTGTCTCTCCAAAATTATTTACTTAATTATCTTTGTAATTATATAGTAGTTAATTTTTTATGTTTTTTTTTTTTTTTTGTAATTAAAATGTTAACACATAATTATATTGTCATTAATTATTTTTATTTTTTGTTTTCAGAAAGTTCCCGAGTAGCAGTTTTGCTTCTTGTGGAATGCAAGTGTGTGAAGATTGGGACTAACTTTTGTTTTTGTTACCCACGAAAAAATCATGAGGGAAACTTTTTTTTTTTATTTACGTTATTTTGAATTGTGAACAACATTATGTATTTAAACATTGTATATGTATTATGCAATATTATGTAGTGGGATAATTTTGCTAATGTATTGTTATGAATGTAAGAATATTTTTATTATGGATAAATTGATATTTTTATATTGAAAATTTTATATTATTATGTAATTATTGGTTTCTTTTTCAGTTATTTTTTATTTAATACAAGTAATTTTCATATTTTTAATAATTTTATTGATTTTTTTTTTTTTTTGAGACGGCACCACACCGTCTCAAAAAACATTAGAACCAATTTTTTTTGCGACATAGGCAATGCCGTCACAAAAGATATTGGCAAAGTCGAAACAAAAACCTTTCGTGACGGTATTCTTCGCTATCGCAAATAATCTTTTAGCGACGGCATGTCGTGCTGTCTCAAATAATCTTTTAGTAATGACAGGCATCTCGTCGCAATAAAAACACTTTTGCGACGACATTTTTGACAGCAACATAGTGCCGTCTCAAAAAATCTCAGATTTTGACATAGTAATGCCGATTGCAGAATTCCATCGCAAAAAGGCAAGTTTGCCGTCGCAAAAAAAAAAAGGCGACAGCATTATGCCGTCGCTAAAACCTTTTAGCAACGCCCTTTGTTGTGACCTCCCAGTTGCCGTCGCTAAAAGTCAGTTGCCGTCGCAAAAATGTTTTTGTGAAGGCATTTTGAGTATTTGCAACGGCATTTTGCCGTTGCAAAATATCAAATTTTTTGTAGTGACGTACTGAAGATGATAATGTCATTAAAAACAGAAACAAAAATATAGAACTATAAGGAAAATTATTTAATACTTGAGAAACAACAATATAGAACCATAGGGACAATTATTTAGTACTTGTCTAACATTATTGTGACATTTAATCATGATACATTTTTAATTAATAAAACTACATATAAAAGTAGTTGGATTTCTATGATATTATTGTGACATTTAAACGTGATACATTTAATTAATGAAACTCCATAAAAGAAGATAGATGAGGTGAATTCGATCTGATCTTCTGCCTAACTAAGATAGGTGGGTCAAGTCTATGGCTAAGAATTTGACTATTAAGACAAATTATGATACTGGGAAATTTGATTAAAGATGGTTGAAGATGATCATGTCATCCATCAAGAGTGAATATGGTTCGAATTGATTTAATTTAGTAGTAAATCACGATTGTGGAACCAAATTAGACCATGAAAATCTTGGAATCAAACCATACTGAACCAGTAAACTGCGATTCGACTCAATTTAAAACCACAATTTTAAGAAATATTGTCATCAATTTGAATATGACCACAAAATATTGTTCACAACTTAAAAATTGTTTACAACTAAATCTACCATTATACAAGAACAAACTTGCAAAAGTAAAAATTACAACTTATGTATATATATTTTTGATATTAATAAGATATTTAAATGTTTATAGTAAATAACAATATATGTGTGCGTGTGTGTGTATATTTAAATTGTCCAGTTCAATTCCAAATTGGATTCGTAGCTATAAAATCATGAGCTGAACCATGAATTACGGTTTGCCTATTTTATGACAAATCGAGTGTTGAGAAAATCAATCCAAACCGTGTGATTTGGTCATGATCATACCGGATTGTGAGTTTTTAGATTTTTCTACTCAGCTCTGTCATCCACCCAACTGACCTAGGCCATTGGCAAAGTTGGGGAGCGTTTAGTAACTTGATTTAGCACTTAAAACTGAATGTATGTCATGACCCAATCTCAGCAAGACAAACCCCGCCAAGAGGGCTCACTTCAAACACCAAAGCACCTGTACATAATAATCACATGTAAAATCCTTATATTTACATATCCAATAGTGCATAAGACCTTTCGATTGGCCAACATATATTAGATGATCCATTTGAAGATAAAATATCATCATGCTACTAAGATAGTTCCCATGCATCACTACCCCCGAAAAAAATACTATTCATGAATCCATCATTACCTCCAACTTCATAAAGCAAATATTTACAATCAACCTCCATCGTAAAAACAAAGGATAAAACTACATCCTAGAGTGATCCTAAGCAAAAAGCTCAACTACAAATGCCCACATTTGATCCTCCAAAAACTCAAATCTTCCAAGTTGAGGTGAGCCATGCTAAAGTCTAGGAATTTGAAAAAAAATTAATTTAAAAAGAATTACCTAGAGCCCAATGAGTATACCAATTCCATGGAATTATAAAATTTGTTCGTTCCAATTGGGTTCAAATTAAAGATAATAAACATAAGAGATTGATTGGACTAAAATTCATACAAAATGAAAAAAAAATAATAAAAATTGCACAAACCATTAACAAGATTTTTATTTATTTTTTTATTTTTTTAAAGAATCTCATAATGCAAGAAAAATACATTTGAATAAGGAAAGTAAACAAAAAAAAAAAAAAAAACATTTTTCAATACATTATGATCTTGTGTTCATCATATGAACCACTACATAGCCTTAGGGTCGCATTATCTCGCGACTTAGGTGGTGATGGTACCGTTACCCAAAACATATCCACAGGAACATAACTCATGTCATCGTAGCACTTCAATTCTCATTTCAATATTTCAGTCCATAGGACCCCTTATGTACAACAACCCTTATGGTCCTTAAAACATTTCGGTCCCCAGGATCCCAAAGCATTCCGGCCCTTGTGGCCCCATAGGCTATATTTAGTTATATGATCAATAAAAACAAATATTTTCCCATAACGTTTCATTGTCATTCAATCATTATCATCATAAAATTTGAAAGACTCAACTTATATAAATTCTCATAAAAAAATTAATGATTCATTATACAAATGAAAACATTTATTTAAACTCAACCTTTTGACCTCAATAAATTTATAGATTTTTTATTTATACATATATCATGATCAAATGTGTCATTCACTTCCTTTAATTTAAATTATTTTTAAAATCTGTATTACAGATAAAGATAAGGTAAATTTCCATAGTAAGTATAATCACCTCCAAAATAGCAAAAGCGTAGATTTTAAACTCTATGAGTTAATTCCCAAGAGGTGTAGAGGCACCTTCCTCCAATCCTGACAATTAGTAAATAAGATCTAAAATTAGGGAAAAGCTTTCAATGAAAATTACAACATCTACGAAATGAAAACATTTATTTAAACTTAACCTTTTGACCTCAATAAATTTCTAGCTTTTCTATTTATACATATATCATTATAAAAAATGTCATTCATTTCCTTTAATTCAAATTATTTTCAAAGTCGGTATTACAGATAGAGATAAGGTAAATTTCCATGGTAAGTATACTTAGCTCCAAAATAGCAAAAGCGTAGATTTGAAACTCTATGATTTAATTCCCAAGAGGTGTAGAGGCATCTTGCTTCAATCCTAACAATTAGTAAATAAGATCTAAAATTAGAGAAAAGCTTTCAATGAAAATTACAACATCTACAAAATTGATACTAAATAAGACATGCTATGGAATGAGAGCTAAAACCAAGCTAAAGAACTCCTCCAACTTCAAGTCATCCAAAAAACAGCTTATCCAATCTCCACAACACCCAACCTTTGTATATTTTCGAGTAATTAACTTCCTAAATGTAGAGATCCCAATTTTTCCACTTCACTGGGTATGTCGAGGATTGAGCTACCCGGTCAACTCGCGGGGGTCCAGGGGGCAGCGCCCCTTAGCGGGTCCAAGGGCAGCACCTTGGCGGGGATCGAGTTGAGAATGTTTGGTTTCAGAAGTTTGACTTGTCCTCAAAAGTACTAGGAAAGTCTATTTGACGCTCGAGCAGGGCTTTCCACACTTAAGTGGACCATGTTATATCAGTTCATGAATCTGATATTTCAGATCTCTTTTGTATATATATCTCTCTTTAAAAACGCTTTCCTCTCCATTCTCTCTACATTTCCCTATGCCAAATTGGATCAAAACCTTGATTTCTCAAGATCCATTAGAGTTCTGCCATAAGTTCTAAATCAAAGTTGGTTAACTTCTCGAGGGCTTCGTTGTGTACGGTGAAGATCGAGTTTCGACACCGTTGATTTTGGGGGTTTCATCTCATTTCTTCTTCAAAACTTGAGGTAGGGATTTTCTTAGAGTTATATATATATTTTCGCAAGATCTATATGATTTTCAAAATCATCTTTCAATAGCTTTGAAAATTGATTGTTGATTCAAGAAATTGAGCGATTTTGAAAGTGAGTTTGTCTCTGGTTCTTTTAAAATAATCTTATGGGTTTTGATCTTCGTTGATTGAAGAAAAGATGATTTTGGAAAGTTTTCTTTCAAAGGATTTGAGTTGTATAGTTTTGGTGAAAAAACCTAGAATTTTGGGATTTTTTAAAAAAGACTGAAAATCCATGTATGATATTGTTGTATTTATTTTATATGTCAAAATAAATGGATGTTCGGAAAATTTCTTATTTATATTTATATAAATGATGAATTTCATGGAATATGAGAACTGTTGTTCATTTTGGAAATTATTGTTCAAAACGTTGAAATAGTCTTGAAATGACTAATTGTTGAGGATACTTGAGAAGAGGGAATTGTATTGTTCTTTGGATGATGAATTGGAATAAAAGTATTTATATTCATCTTGTGTTATTGGTATAACAATTCATTTGATTACATTAAACTTTGAAAGTTGATTTGAAAACTTACATTGAGAAAAGAATGTTGAGAAACAAGTTTTCATGAAATGGTTTTGGGGTAAATACGTTGGTAAGTCTTGATAGGTGGTGTCGATGATATTAAATAAGTTGGCCTGAGAGTCCGAGGTGAAAGACCGAAAACCTGCGCGGATAGGTGTCGAGCCTTCTGGTTAATATTGGTAAAAATGACAATTTGGTAGTACTTGTATAGTCTACTTGCAGACATCGACCTAGAGATTACCAGAGTTGTATTTACCGCCCTTGAAATAAATTATTAAGTTTTAAACAATTGAAATTGCATGACATCATTGAGTATGATGGTTTTCAAAAGATGAAAATGTGATTTATCTTCAAAAAGGGGCATAGCATGGCATGTGCATTTCATCTGTTGAGACTTGTATAAAATGTATATACTTTGCTATGGATTTCTTATTGGGCTTTATGCTCACCCTATGAGATTTTTGTACAGGAAAAGATATGGTGATGTCGCCTAACTAAAGGCGAGGAAATGTGTGTTGAGAGTACGAGGCTCTCATTTTGCTGTGACTCTGTGTGTAAGCCAAGGGCTGTACGTGTATGAGTTTGAATAACCGTTTTATGTAACCAAGCTCAAGCCTTGGAAACTAGTAAACCCTTGGGGGTATTTATTTGTTTATTTACTTGTTGTTGGATTAATGTATTGTTGCATGAAGAATTATTGTATCATGTAATGTAAGTTTGGAGATTTATATTCGGTTTTCCTTGAAAGAGCCATGATTGTTGTATTATCATTTGGGCTAGAAATTTGGGGCGTTATAACTTGGTATCAGAGCTACCGGGTTTGAATACTTGGAGCTCGTGGGAAGTGATTGTTTAACCACAATGGGTTCATTTAGCATGTTTAGGAAGTGTTATGCATTTTTGTTACTATGTGATAACATGCTTATGTGACTAAATGGGTATGGGATTGGACTTTTGGAATGTTGTTTGCATCTGTTAAATTTCTTGAGGTCTCATTAGAAGGGTAGTTGATCAATACTTGTTCGACTAAGAATTCTTGATTTTTCATGGGACGAATTTCATCGTAAAAGAATAGTCCGTATGTGTTTACATGACTAAGTGTTTATGTGGAGTGAAATTGAATTGTGTATATGGTAGAGAAATATATAGAATTGTTGTATTCGAACGTGTTAGTCAAGTAACGAGCACATATGAGTTAATGTGCTAAATTATTTCTCTCGTGTCCTTTATTAGGATGTTAGGAAGGGGTCAAGTCCTTGGTGGTAGAGGCGGGAGGCATGGTAAGGCTCGCCGAGGTGTGCATGAGGTACCGGTCCATAGGGTTTCGGTGCAAAAAGAAGGGTTCGGCCAAGCTAATATGGCCGAGCAAGCATGGCAAGCTAATATGGCCGAGCAGGTGCGACAAGCGGGTCAAACCGTAATGGGGGCTCTAGCTTGAGAAATTGCAGGGGCTTTGAGAGAGTATGTGAACTTGTTGAGGGTGGAGAATTAAGCCTGAGAGAACACCGCGGAGTCAAGGGCGAGTTTCCTTACTAGAGAGTTCTTGTGGGCCAAACCAGATGAGTTCCATGATGGCCCCGAGCCCAAGAAAGCGAATGAGTGGCTCGAACAAACTGTGAAGACATTTGACATGCTTCACATCGAAGATAGTGAACTAAGAGTGACTCTAGTAAGTTACTACCTTAAGGGAGACGCAGGCTAATGGTGGAAATATGCCAAGGGTAGAGTAAAGCTGACATGGGAAGCCTTTGCGGTTGCTTTCCAAGATAAGTACATACCTCTCATTGCTAGGGAGGGATTAAGGCAAGAGTTTAAAGACCTCAAACAACTCGACATGCCCGTGGTCGAGTTTGAGGCAGTCTTCTCTAGTTTGTCCAGATTTGCACCAGAGTTGGTGGCAACGGAAGAGCGACGTTGCATTGAATTTGAAAAGAAATTGAAAACAAAAATTATGTTTAAGCTTGTCGGAAATATGATTCGGAAATATGACCGTCTTGTGGAGACGGCGACACACATAGAAATTTCCATACAAGCTGAGGAGGAGAGGCTTCGAAGTTTGAGGGCTAGGGGCCAAGAGTCACAAGGAGACTATAGGCAGAATAAGAAGGGCAAGAACACCTATCCATCCCAGTCCCAACCACAATAGTCTAGATCCACTTTTCCTTTGCCTAGTGCGGGTCCGGGAAAAAGTGCATCAAGTAGCTTCTCGTGTTTCAAGTATGGCCAACCAGGTCACAAAGCCTTCTCATGCCCACAGAAGGGAGGAGAGCAGTTAATAGTACCATCCCCTAACTGATCTCAAAGTCAGTCTTAGTCTCAGAATAAAGGTCAAGGGTTTAATTGTTATCAGTGTGATCAGCTGGGGCATATGAAGAGAACTTGCCCATAGTTGGCAGGCGCATCTGGCGCATTAGGGTCGAGGCAGACTCAGAGCCACCAACAGGCTCAATCAGTCCAAGCTTCACGAGTTAATTAGGGAGCCACTTCCGCTCAATCAGTACAATAGGCCTATGCTCCGAGAGGGGAGCAAGTTAATCAAGGGCCACAGGGGCGTGTGTATGCTGTTACCGTGCCAGAGTAGTTGTCAGAATCCTTAGTTGTGAGAGGTATTTTTGTTGTGTGTAATTCTTTGGCTAATGTAATGATAGACACGGGTGCGTCTCATTCATTTATATCTACTGCATTTGTTTCTGCATTGGGGTTAGAGGTAGCATGGTTAGTGCCTCCACTCAATGTAGAGTCACTTGTTGGGGGTACAGTTGATTTAGACCGGGATTGTCGTGATTGTGAAATAGAGGTTGCCAGGCGTCGACTTCCGTTTGCTTTTGTGTTGCTAGATATGTCGAGTTTTGATGTCATTTTGGGCATGGATTGGTTGTGTTCTTATCAAGCTGTGATTGATTGTTATCGTCAGAGAGTTACAGTGGGCACTTCGGGTGGTGATCGTTTCTATTTTCTAGGGAACTGAGTTGATAGAGCCTTGTCGCCAATTGTTGACTCTCGTAGTAGGAGCAAGCTTAGTGGCCTTCTTACAACTCTCTTGGATAGTGAGAGTGACGGGCTCGTGTTGAGTTATCAAGGGTAGTTTGTGAATACCTGGATGTCTTTCCAGAAGATCTTACTAGTTTACCACCTCACCGGGAGATCGAGTTCTCCATTGATTTAGAGCCTAGCATTGCACCGATTTCCATGTCACCATATAGATTTGCACCCGCTGAATTGCATGAGTTGAAGATTCAACTCTAAGAACTTTTAGACAAGGGCTTCATTCACCCTAGTACATCGCCTTGGGGAGCGCCGGCTCTCTTTGCGAAGAAGAAGGATGGGTCATTGCGGTTGTGTATTGATTACCGCAAGTTGAATAGAGTTACAGTTAAGAACAAGTATCCTCTATCCAGAATAGATGATTTGTGTGACCAACTTAGAGGGTCTCGTTGCTTCTCAAAGTAGATTTGAGATCGGGGTACCATTAGTTGAGAGTCCAGGAGGAGGACATTGAGAAGGCGGCCTTTCGTACTCGTTATGGCCACTATGAATTCCTTGTAATGCCTTTTGGGTTGACCAATGCACCGGCTTCCTTTATGGATTTGATGAACATAATTTTTCGGGAATACTTGGATCGTTTTGTATGCCAAATTTGAAAAATGCGAGTTTTGGTTAACAAAGGTGAAGTTTTTGGGGCATGTAATGTCTAGAGAGGGAGTGACAGTGGACTCCTCAAAGATAGATGCCGTATAGGATTGGGAACAACCCAATAATGTTTTTGAAATTCAAAGTTTCTTGGGATTAGCAGGGTATTATCGACGATTTGTAAGGGACTTCTCTAGACTAGCTGCACCTTTGACCAGGTTGACTAGAAATGGTATCAAATTTGTGTGGAGTGAGGCTTATGAAAAGTCATTCCAAGAGCTTAAGACTAGATTAACTACTGCACCGGTTTTGATAATTCCGGAAAGGGGTTTGAATTACACTGTCTATTGTGATGCGTCCGGGGATGGACTTGGTTGTGTCTTGATGCAAGAGGGAAAAGTTATGGCCTACGGTTCACGACAATTGAAAACTCATGAGAAAAATTACCCCACCCATGATCGAGAATTAGCTGCAGTGATTTTTACTTTGAAAATTTGGAGGCATTACTTGTACGATGAGAAGTTTGAAGTCTTCTCCGATCATAAGAGTCTAAAATATTTGTTTTCTCAAAATTATGGAGGATTATGACTTTGAGTTACACTATCATCCAGGGAAGGCCAACGTGGTGGCCGATGTTTTGAGTCGAAAATCTGTGAGTAGTTTGGCAAGTGTGGCCATTCGGGAATGGGATATGCTAGATGTTAGTGGCAAGTTTGATTTGCACTTGGGTGAGTCCAAAGAGAGTGCTACCTTGTTTACTTTGAATGCTCAACCTACCTTGGTTAGTAAGGTCATAGAGGCATAATGAGGAGACCGTGATGTGGAATCAATTCGTGTTTAGATTTCAAATAGAAATGAAGAGAAAGGTTTGAACGTTCACTCGGATCTAAGTGTACGTTACCTAGACCGTTTGTTTGTACCAGAATCTTGTAGAGAGGAAGTACTTTGGGAGTTCCATCACTCACACCTTGCGTTACACCCAGGAGGCACTAAAATGTATCATGATCTTAGTCGTCAGTTTTGATGGAGGGGTATGAAATGGGATGTCGCTTTATTTGTATCAAAGTGCCTTACTAGTCAACAAGTGAAGGCCAAATACCAAAGACCAGCGGGTTTGTTATAACCTTTATCGATAGCCGAGTGGAAATGGGAGCGTGTTTCCATGGATTTTGCAGTTAGACTTCCAAGAACACAATGAGGCAATGACGCCGTTTGGGTGATTGCTAATAGGTTGACTAAGTCTACCATTTCATTACGATGTTCACCAACGACTCAGTTGAACGCTTGGCAGAGTTATACATTAGATAGATAGTTCGACTTCATGAAGTCCTTGGACTATTGTGTCAGATAGGGATCCTCGTTTTACTACCCAGTTATGGCAAAGCCTTCAAGAAGTGTTGGGAACTAAGTTGACTCTTAGCACCGCTTATCATCCTCAAACCGATGGATAGTCAAAACGTACCATTCAAATTTTGGAGGACATGCTTAGAGCTTGTGTCCTTGATTTTAAGGGGCCTTAGGAAAGGCACTTACAATTAATTGAGTTTGCTTACAACAATAGTTACCAAGCTAGTATTGGGATAGCACCATTTGAGGCCTTGTATGGCCGACCTTGTAAATCACCAGTTTGTTGGGTCGAAGTGGGTGATGCACTGATACTGGGTTCGGAAATTGTTAGAGAGACAACTGAGAAAGTTGTTCTCATTCGGAAGAGGTTAGCTACGGCCCAAAGCCGACAAAAGAGTTATACAGATAAGAGGAGACGACCTTTATCTTTTGAAGTTGGTGACCATGTGTTTCTAAAAATCTCAGCAAGGCAGGGTTTGATAAGATTTGGTAAGTGTGGTAAATTATCTCCAAGGTTAATTGGGCCTTTTGAGATCTTAGAGCAAATTGGGGAAGCGGCATATCGGTTAGCTTTACCGCCACAACTTTTGGGAGTTCACAACATATTTCATGTAGCTATGCTTGGGAAGGATGAACCCAACCCTTCTCATATGCTTGATTGGGCTGACTTGGAAGTAGATGAGGATGCCTCTTACGAAGAACGACTGGTTCAAATATTAGATACCTGGAAGCAAGTGCTACACGGAAAAACTATGCCGTTAGTAAAGGTGTTGTGGAGACACTACGAGGTTGAAGAAGTGACGTGGGAAAGGGAGGCGGAAGTCCGTTCCAAATATCCGGATTTATTTAAAAATGCTTAAGTTGCTTTTCTTTGTAATATTCCCAAGTGTTGAGGGAAACATATATAAAGTTGTTAACCACATGTTGATATGTGCATTATTGTTTTAAGCATAAAGTTGTTTAGAGTTGCCATTACTTTTTGGAAAATTTCATGTTTATGCGTATTTGAGAGGTTGTTGTTAATGAGATAACCATGGTAGAAATGGTGGAATTTGGTTGAGAGTTAGTATTGTAATTTGAAAATGAAATAGCGTGGTTTTGATTGCTAGAAACCCTCTGTTTGGGTTGTAGCGATCCCAGTTTTGCCACTTTGTTGAGAATGTTGGGAATCAAACTGCCCGGTCAGCTCGCGGGGGTCCAGGGGGTAGTGCCCCCTGGCGGGTCCAAGGGCAATGCCTTGGCGGGGATCGAGCTGAGAATGTTTTGTTTCAGAAGTTTGACCTGTCTGCAAAAGTACTAGAAAAGTGTATTTGACGCTCGAGCGGGGATTGCCACGCTCGTGCAGACCATGTTATATCAATTCGTGAATCTGATTATTTAGATCACTTTTGTATATCTCTCTCTAAAAACCCTTTTCCTCTCCCTTCTCTCTACATTTCCCTACGCCAAATTGAATCAAAACCTTGATTTATGAAGATCCATTAGAGTTTTTCCAAAAGGTCTTCATCAAAGTTGGTTAACTTCTTGAGGGCTTCGTTGTGTGCGTTGAAAATCGAGTTTACAACCGCTGATTTTGAGGGTTTCATCTCATTTCTTCTTCAAAACTTGAGGTAGGATTTTCTTAGAGTTATATATATATATATATTTGCAAAATCTATATGATTTTCAAATCATCTTCGATAGTTTTGAAAATTGATTCTGATTCAAGAAGTTGAGTGATTTTGAAAGTGAGTTTATCTCTGGTTCTTTTAAAATAATCTTATGGGTTTTGATCTTCGTTGATTGAAGAAAAGATGATGTTGAAAAGTTTTCTTTCAAAGGATTTGAGTTGTATAGTTTTGGTGAGAAAACCTACAATTTGAGGATTTTTTTAAAACAGACTGAAAATTTATGAATGATATTGTTGTATTTATTTTGTGTGTCAAAATAAATAGATGTTTGGAAAATTTCTTATCTATACTATATATTAAGAAAAAAGGGGTTTTTAACCCAAGCCTTGTGGGAGCTCCAATCTCCCAATCTAAATTTCCTGATTTTTTGATTTAAAAAAAAATCTTACATTTATTAACTTCTCCCAACTCCCAAATCTTACCCTCATAATAACACTTTAATGCATTAAAAACAAGCATAAAAAAAATTCTTTGAAATCCAACACATGAATTCTTTGAAAAGTCCCAACACATATGATTATTATCCCTAATAATAACATTTTAATGCGTTAAGAACAAACATAAAAAAAATTTCTTGAAAAGTCTAACACATATGATTATTATCAAAATATTAAACTTTAATATAATATAATATAAAAAAGGACATTTAATTCCTTGAAAAGTCCAACACATATGATTATTATTAAAATATTAAACTTTAATATAATATAAAAAAGGAAAAAAGAAGACATTTAAAAAAAAAACATTTAAAAATTACAATTTACATATATAGATAATTGTAAACACAATCCGTGCATAGCATGGGTGATATGCTAGTTTATATTTATATAAATGATGAATTTCATGGAATATGAGAATTGTTGTTCATTTTGGAAATTATTGTTCAAAACGTTGAAATAGTCTTGAAATGACTAATTGTTGAAGATAGTTGAGAAGAGGGAATTGTGTTGTTCCTTTGATGATGAATTGGAATAAAAGTATTTATATTTATCTTATGTTATTGGCATAGCAATTCATTTGATTACATTAAACTTTAAAAGTTGATTTGAAAACTTACATTGAGAAAAGAATGTTGAGAAACAAGTTTTCATGAAATGGTTTTGGGGTAAATACATTGGTAAGTCTTGATAGGTGGTGTAGATGATATTGAATAAGTTGGCTTGAGAGTTCGGGGTGAAAGACCGAAAACCCGCGTGGATTAGTGTTGAGCCTTCCGGTTAATACTAGTAAAATGACAATTTGGTAGTGTAACACCTCGTGATTTTGAGGTATTAATATTTAGTGAGTGGTATTAATGGTTTATTATTTTAATTTAGTAGTGAGATTTTAGATAAGAATTTAATTTTAAATTATTTATTTGTATTTATCTTATCCCTTTTATATTTATCATATTATTATTTATTCTCTTATAATAATAAATTAATTTTTTTTACCATTCCCCATCACATACGAAAAAAAAAAAATCAAACAAACTGTGGGCAACAACCCACAGTTCCTGACTTGCCACACCAATCCACCATTCCATCATTTCATTTACTTTTAATTTTTTTAATCTTTTTTTCTGTCCTTTATTCCTATATAAACGGGTAGAGTGAGGGAGCTCCTCACATTCCCTCCTTCTTCATTCATTATCTGCATTCGACTTTTCCCCTCTCATAGATTGTGTAGAATAGAAATATTAAGATTAGATATGATAGTATTTAGAGTGAAAATGAGTATTTTATAAAATAAATATATAAATTGAGAGTTGTAGATTTTATTAACTTATACATACTCTATGTTTTAGAAGTTTGATGAAAGTTATTTTTGGAGATCCATAGAGCAATTTCAGATTTATGGTGATGAAATTAATTATTTTGAGGTGAATTCGGTGGTATACAATATGCTCTATTTAAACCCTTTGCAAAGAGTTCTCTTTATTTTAAATTATCCTCAATTTGTAATCTACTTGATTATTGTGGTAAAAATCATTTGTTGTCGAATCATTGATATTCTCGATCATTTGGTAAAATTCTCTACAAATATTTTCAAAGATTAAAATGGTGATTTGTCCGATCAATGACATAGAAATACTCCAGACATGGATGAAGTGAATCTTATTAATTGTTTACACCAATATGCAGGATAAGCGTGGAGCTTGTGAGGTGGGTGAATAAATGAATTTATTCACTAGTCATGTACTGAGTAGGACTGGGTATTTGGTCCTAGATAAATTATAGTTGATTTGTTGTGCAATTTGGTAAATTGCTTGATTATTGTATCATTGATTTAACGTCATAAATTGTTGGATTCCTGTTAATTTATTCTGTATCCGAGCCTTATATTCCTATCTATTATATACTTCCCGAATTAATTTATTTTTCAGGTGCGAAATAGATTTTAGCAGAGTTCGAAATTGAGATTAGAAAGATTTATTAATACAGAGATTTGGGATCCACCGCTATAATTATTAAATATGGAGATAGATATAATATTGTTTATTTTGGAGGTAATTGTGCTATAGAATAGTTGGAGGATATTGTACCATTTGGAGATAATTTTGTAGTTATTATTTTTGGGAGCAACATTTGTATTTTTTTGGGGCTATTTTAGTGTATTTAACGAACCGAGTTTGGGGCATCACAGGTAGTACTTGTATAGTCCACTTGCAGACATCGACCTAGGGACTACCAGAGTTGTATTTACCGCCCTTGAAATAAATTGTTAAGTTTTGAACAATTGAAATTGCATGACATCATTGAGCATGATGTTTTTTAAAAGATCAAAATGTGATTTATCTTCAAAAAGGAGCATAGCATGGCATGTGCATTTCATCTGTTGAGAGTTGTATAAAATGTATATACTTTGTTAAGGATTTCCTACTGGGCTTTATGCTCACCCTACGAGATTTTTGTGCAGGAACAGATGTGGTGGTGTCGCCTAATTAAAGGCGAGGAATTGTGTGTTGAGAGTACGAGACTCTCATTTTGCTCTGACTTTGTGTATAAGCCAAGGGATGTATGTGTGTGGGTTTGAATAATCGTTTTGTGTAACCAGGCTCAAGCCTTGGAAACTTGTAAACCCTTGGAGGTATTTATTTGTTTATCTACTTGTTGTTGGATTAATGTATTGTTGCATGAAGAACTATTGTATCATGTAATATAAGTTTGGAGACTTATATTCTGGTTTTCTGAAAGAGCCATGATTGTTGTATTATCATTTGGGCTAGAAATTTAGAGCATTACATTAAATATCCAACCAATTTATATGCACAATACCACCATCAATTAAACCACAAAAGTCAAAAATCACCATTTATAAACTCAACACCTTAGGTAAAACAACTTCAATCATTTATAAAATTCCTCCAAATCATTTATAGAACATGGAGATAGCCAATCCACCATTTATCAAATCAATGTCAACATATAAATTTCCTAAAACCAAAATTCCCAATTTTTACATCACGTTCAAACCCTAGATTAACCCAAATCTCAATCTCCAAAACAACCATCAAATTGATCATTTTTCCACATGCAAAACATTCATAGAAACTAATTGAGAGTATAAACTCAACAATCAAACCCCAAATCATAATAGGTCTAAATAAAAATTCATCATC